>NW_018921704.1:0-78407 GCF_002207925.1 Prunus avium | reverse complement strand
AAATATATATATATATATATATATATATACATTTAAAAATGTAAATAATTTATATTAAAATATAATATAGTGGTCGAACTTTTAAGTTGTAATGTGCCAAAATTTTGTCAAATAACCCGTTCTGTATTTTATTAACTATGAATGAATGTGAGAGGCTAAGATTATTTCTTACTTGTTGTAACAAAAATGCAGGATGGTGATTTTGTAATCTCTTTGCCAACCAGAACAACAATTTGAACTCTCTAATTGATTTACTGTGAAGCTCTCTCTCTCTGATATCTGCTTTGGATGTTGAAACTAGCAAATTAATATCTATGTTTAAAAAATAGTATAGCCGCTTGGCTGTACTGGTTTGACACGTGCCCTAAACGCTGGCCGGGTCCATTATGTATATATAGTATAGCCGGGGGGCTATACCCGGTTTTTTAATTTTGTTTTATAAAAATTGTATAGCCGTTCTGCTGTACTCGGTTTTATTAATTTGTCTTAGAAAATAGTATAGCCGCACGGCTATACGTATTTTGACACGTGGGCTATGCCCTTTTTACTTTTTTTTATTTATAAAATACGGCTATACCCGTTTTCCCTAATTTGTTTTAAAAATAGTATAGCCGCGCGGCTTTATTGTTTTTGACACTTGGTTAATTAGTAATTATGTTTTTATTATTGTTTCTCCCATGGCCGAGGCCAGAAATAACGGCGGAATACGCCACACTTGCACTCAAAAACTTTATGAATCCAATGAAACGGACAGAGGTCCACTTCATTGTTAGTGCTCGTCAGTAACAACAAAGCTCTATCAAAAGTCCAAGGGGAGCCCTTCATCTCCTTCTTTCTTTCGAAGTCTGATTTGAAAGAGAACAGGAACTTCTTAGGGTCAACATGCAGAAACGGTTTATGTCCTTTCAAGTTGGACGGGTGGACAAAACAGTCATGCCAACCAGCATATGCAAGACACCAATAAACGCTTAAATCTGTTTAAAAGATAATATGCATTGATCTTATTTCCATATGAAACACAATGGCTCCCCTATGCTATTGTATACTTAATATACATCACCCAGCATATCATCAACTAGCCCGATTCAATTGGATCAATTCTCTATCTTCCGCATATTCATTTTTCTCATTGTTCAATAAGAACTTTGTCTTTACATGATTTGTTTCTTGATTGCATTTATCATTTTAGTTGCCCAGGATTTAACAAAGATGAAGTGTTGGAATGCATTTATCAAATCACAATCAACTATGTGTAGACCCGCCCATGTGTGTTAGAAGCTTTTTAAGTGGTGAAGATTTAAGTTTTTTCTTCTTTTTTTAGTATAGAAAAGCTAGTAGTTAGTTAGGAAATGCAAATCACATGGTAAAGAGACTATTCACCATGATGGTATGATCATGTTCTTCAAAGTTCTTAAGTGATTCAACATCCCTCCCTCGGTCCCGCCCCTGATATTTTGCAACTTCTTCTTCATCATAGAATACAATGTCAACTTTTGAAAATACTGGTTTACTTGTACTGCAATCAACTACCCAAATCTCTATTTCACCTTCGCCTTCCATTACCTTCCCAAGGTCTTCCCACGATGACCCCAAATTCTTACAATGTTTGCACCATGATACACAGAAATTCACAAACCATGCAGTATGTCTAGAAATAAAAGTTCTCTGCATAATTTGGGGCAGTCCCAAACTCTTAACAGCTGAATCTGAAATTTGAAGACTTATTATTGTATCAAGAAATGCATACCAGATCCACCTCCAAGTATAAATGCGAGACCTCGGCCGGACAGCTTCTGTCTTAGAAATCCCTATATTAATATTAACAACAATACAAATGTAAAGTTCTTACGCATCAAGGATTTCCATTGTTAATTGGGCTATTGGAGGTAATTAAACTATGTTTTGTAAGTTAAGAAAAAATTATTACCCAACAATATTGGTATATTTTGGTATGTAAACTTATTTTATACGGAATTATTTTGTTTGGAATGGCATTACTCTTTTCAAAGGGTTAATTATTAGACCTCACACTTCTTTCGATGCAAAACAAAATATTTTTTCTATTGAGACAGAATTCATACAAATCCATTTCACGTAGTGACCATAATTAAGCCAAAAAAAAAACCATGACCATAATTAACCAAGTAACACGTCTCACGTATTGCAAGGTTTCCTTATCATTGAATCTTATGAAACTATAAAATTTATTATCATGTATGAACGTACATAAGAAGAGATGTTAGAAAAGCATTCTCATGAGGACAGCTGGGGAAATGGAAACTTCTCCAAATGGTTGTAATGGATATAGAAATTAATTTGGAAAAATTTTTATTAAAAATTTAACAATAAATACATATTTAAGTAATCGGTTTGTTTAATAAAAATGTTTATGTTATTTTCTTTTTATGAATTATATATGACTAATAATCTACTTTATAATTGTTTATGAACAATACTGTACATACTAATTATGTTGAAAAAATAATGTACCTATTACTTGTTCTATGAAAAATAACTAATAATCTTTTTATTGTTTGTTTTATGAAAAATATAATTTACCTAGTATGAAAAATATAAAAAGTGTACATAATTATCTATTCCAATATACCTACATTATACGACATCCAATATACCTACATTAATTTTAATGTACTTACGATTATGATTTAGGTGTTATATGTCATCCAATATACCTGCCATTTGAATAATATACCTACTACGAAAATATGTATAGGTAAATTACCTATATTATACGACATCCAATATACTTACATTAATTTTAATATACCTACATTATATGTAATTATGGTTTATATGTATATGGTTTATATGTACAGCTATATATACATATTATTTATGAATGAACATATATTATATGTATTATGAGAATGTTTTGATTTATTGAGTCCAGCAACACCATAATAATGGAAAGCCTAGATATTAGGGATTGTTTAGGAAAAATCACTGGATAACAAAAATGGCAGGGTTTTGTAAATAAGTGATAAGAAATGGGCAATTTTTATCCTTCATAGCATCCGTTTTCAAAATTGGGTTTTGGTTGGAAGTAAATATGTAGATGAATTTTTGTATAGACTATTAGAGTTGCAAGGGCCTATTATATGATGATTCTTTTTTATAAAATAGTATAGCCGCGCGGCTATACCCGTTTTCCCTAATTTGTTTTAAAAATAGTATAGCCGCGCGGCTTTATTGTTTTTGACACTTGGTTAATTAGTAATTATGTTTTTATTATTGTTTCTCCCATGGCCAGGGTCAGAAATAACGACTTGCACCCAAAAACTTTATGAATCCAATGAAACGGACACAGGTCCACTTCATTGTTAGTGCTCGTCAGTAACAACAAAACTCTATCAAAAGTCCAAGGGGAACCCTTCATCACCTTCTTCCTATCGAAGTCTGATTTGAAAGAGAACAGGAACTTCTTGGGGTCAACATGCAGAACCGGTTTATGTCCTTCCAAGTTGGACGAGTGGACAAAACAGTCATGCTAACCAGCATATGCAAGACACCAATAAATGCTTAAATCTGTTTAAAAGATAATATGCATTGATCTTATTTCCATATGAAACACAATGGCTCCCCTATGCTATTGTATACTTAATATACATCACCCAGCATATCATCAACTAGCCCGATTCAATTGGATCAATTCTCTATCTTCCGCATATTCATTTTTCTCATTTTTCAATAAGAACTTTGTCTTTACATGATTTGTTTCTTGATTGCATTTATCATTTTAGTTGCCCAGGATTTAACAAAGATGAAGTGTTGGAATGCATTTATCAAATCACAATCAACTATGTGTAGACCCGCCCATGTGTGTTAGAAGCTTTTTAAGTGGTGAAGATTTAAGTTTTTTCTTCTTTTTTTAGTATAGAAAAGCTAGTAGTTAGTTAGGAAATGCAAATCACATGGTAAAGAGACTATTCACCATGATGGTATGATCATGTTCTTCAAAGTGTGTTTTCGCAAGAATTCTGATTGTCAAGCTGTGCCTTTGTAGCTGCCTTTTCTTCTAAGACAAAATTCTTAAGTGATTCAACATCCCTCCCTCGGCCCGGCCCCTGATATTTTGCAACTTCTTCTTCATCATACAATAGCAATGTCAACTTTTGAAAATACTGGTTTACTTGTACTGCAATCAACTACCCAAATCTCTATTTCACCTTCGCCTTCCATTACCTTCCCAAGGTCTTCCCACGATGACCCCAAATTCTTACAATGTTTGCACCATGATACACAGAAATTCACAAACCATGCAGTATGTACTACAACTTGTAGTAGGTTTATATTGAACAATACAAATGTAAAGTTCTTACGCATCAAGGATTTCCATTGTTAATTGGGCTATTGGAGGTAATTAAACTATGTTTTGTAAGTTAAGAAAAAATTATTACCCAACAATATTGGTATATTTTGGTATGTAAACTTATTTTATACGGAATTATTTTGTTTGGAATGGCATTACTCTTTTCAAAGGGTTAATTATTAGACCTCACACTTCTTTCGATGCAAAACAAAATATTTTTTCTATTGAGACAGAATTCATACAAATCCATTTCACGTAGTGACCATAATTAAGCCAAAAAAAAAACCATGACCATAATTAACCAAGTAACACGTCTCATGTATTGCAAGGTTTCCTTATCATTGAATCTTAAGAAACTCTAAAATTTATTATCATGTATGAACGTACATAAGAAGAGATGTTAGAAAAGCATTCTCATGAGGACAGCTGGGGAAATGGAAACCCAAATAAAATAACACAAGGCTTTAATTTACAACTTAATACTGATTTGCCAGGAACACTTCAAGCCAAGGATTGACTGAGAATTTAAGACAGGAGACAAAAGAAACCCAAGTGAAAGAAAAAGAAAAAAAAATCTAAAATCCTCTGTTTCTATAGATCTGATTATATCGAAATCGAATCGAACTACAGCAGCCACTGATGAAAAAGAACGGATATGATACTGGTATCTCCGTAGATAGGAGATGAAAAAGAAAAAGAAAAACGTAAAATTCATACATCGGTCAAGATTAAGGAAGATACAATCACAACATATGCCAGAAAAAAGAAAATGGCTATCTGCACGTAGAACTTTGGATTTTCCCTCATGTTTGGGGATGTAACCGCCCTGTAAACCAAGACCACATGTTCTAATTGTTAAAGCCGAAAATAAACAAATGAAATTGATGAAAACGGAGGATAAAAGAAACTAATTCAGCTTGAGTTCTTGACTATGCTAAGGAATTTGTGGTTGCAAGAAAATGTTACCTGGCAATGCGCTGAGAAAATCGATGAAAAGGTAAACTCTGAATGAAGACGATGCGTGGCCCGGTTAGAACAGCCGTTACCAGATTGTCATTCTGTGATTTGATAACTGTTAGAAAACTTGATTCATGGAAATTGGAAACAGAAAGAAATAACATACTTCAGAACTAAGATATAAAATTTTGGGAGGCGGAAAGCATGTTAGATAGGGGTTTTCAACATGGAAGTGGGGATCCAAGAATAACTTTATTTGCAATGAAAAAAACGTTTTCAGCACAGCAATAGTTTAGATATAGTGCAACTATAGAAGGATCATGCTAATTTGGTTATCTCCGTAGTACAAGCACTTCCTGAATCTTTCTTGTCGCTGGCACTGGCAGCCTACCATATTAATACCGGGAAGTGCTCTACGTGGTAGAAATACAAGCACTAGCAAAAAGAGTGCAAAGTTCAAGAAATTGAAGCAACTTACGCCAAAGAGTGCTCTTCTCATGGTACCATTGAATTTGATTTGGATATTGACTGTTCCAGTCACGGCAGCTATACAAGACACATCAACAGATAGTACTTCGCCCACCTCAAGATTTTTCTGTACAACTAGCAAAAGGAGAAACCATAAAGACCCTAAGGTTAATCTGTGGATTATAATTCCCTCAATAATTTAATCCCAACTAATTCAATTTTTCCAATGGTGTTTTAACTTTATTTTCTCATAAAAGAAAAAAGAAACTATAAAACAGTATAGTTTAGAATCTAAGGCAACAGGTTAGAGCAAAAACAGAAAGGAGAAAGGTAAAAAAAATGTAATCTGATTTGGCAAATACATGAACCTGCACATTTAAATTGATATTTAGAAACCAAGAAAACAACTGAACAGGATATGGCAAACATGGTACAACATGGAAATGAACCACTAAGAAAATTTAAACCTTAGATTGCATAAAATGCCTTCAACTTAATGCTAGAAATAAAAGTTCTCTGCATAATTTGGGGCAGTCCCAAACTCTTAACAGCTGAATCTGAAATTTGAAGACTTATTATTGCATCAAGAAATGCATACCAGATACACCTCCAAGTATGAATGCGAGACCTCGGCCGGACAGCTTCTGTCTTAGAAATCCCTATAGTAATATTAACGCGGAAGTTAGATAGATAAAGGATAATATAAATGGCTTTGAGAAACGAATTGAAGAGACAAATTTGAGAAAAGGAAAAGAGAAATTGGTTGATTGTAGGAGCAAGCAAAGCAAACAAAGAAGAAGCATTTCTGAAACTCCCCCAATATCTCACCTCTGGACCAGGAATAACATTACGTGCCCTTTGATCAATTGTGTTACTGACTTTAACATCACTGACAGAACAAAGGAATGCATCTGGCTACAAAAGGTAGAAATGAAGTCCCATAAAAAATCCAGTTGATGAACACAAGTATGATTTGATTCTAATAGAAAGCATGGAGTACCTTAAATTGTATATTGAAAATTGGGAGAATAACAAAAACTGGCGGGAAACAATTACTCAATGAACCAGAGGCGGACAAGTTATATACCTGGCACAAAATCTCTCCACCAAACATAGCCAAATCAATCTGTCAAAAGAAGAAAAGCACAGGTAACCAAAACTAAACTAAGTTATATACCGTGGTTTGATCAAGAGCAACACAAAAAGTAATTTAAATGCCTTATCCACATAAATATGGAATGCTTAAAATCACAAACCGGGAGAACTCTCGAAAGAGTAGGTGCGCCAATCCCGACAAACCCATCACCTTGACCAGCATTGCGAAAAGTTATGCTACTGACTGTCTTCCCAAAAAGCCACTGCCACATGCCTCCTTCATTTTCAGGAACAAAAACATTTTCCATTTCGATCGACCCAGACATGAAGCACATTGAACCTAAAATTTATTCATTCATCAGTTGCACAGCAATAGTGACAAGAAATTACATGTTCTCTAAGTTCGCAGAAAAAGGACAACTTGATTGTGGCAATTATAATGCACATTATAAAAAGTAAATGCCCAGGCTTGCAACTTACCAGGCTTCGCGATAACCTTTTCTTCTGGCTTCAACATTATCTGATAACACAAGAATCAGAGACAGAAGAAGGTTTAGTGAGAAAAGGCAATTTGAAGACGCAGGAGAAACACACACACAGACACACAATAATATGTTGGGATGCTTATAGCATATACCTGAACCAGTTGAGCTTCACCTCCCAAAATTTGAAAAGGTACCACATGGCCCGGTTAGAACAGCCGTTACCAGATTGTCATTCTGTGATTTGATAACTGTTAGAAAACTTGATTCATGGAAATTGGAAACAGAAAGAAATAACATACTTCAGAACTAAGATATAAAATTTTGGGAGGCGGAAAGCATGTTAGATAGGGGTTTTCAACATGGAAGTGGGGATCCAAGAATAACTTTATTTGCAATGAAAAAAACGTTTTCAGCACAGCAATAGTTTAGATATAGTGCAACTATAGAAGGATCATGCTAATTTGGTTATCTCCGTAGTACAAGCACTTCCTGAATCTTTCTTGTCGCTGGCACTGGCAGCCTACCATATTAATACCGGGAAGTGCTCTACGTGGTAGAAATACAAGCACTAGCAAAAAGAGTGCAAAGTTCAAGAAATTGAAGCAACTTACGCCAAAGAGTGCTCTTCTCATGGTACCATTGAATTTGATTTGGATATTGACTGTTCCAGTCACGGCAGCTATACAAGACACATCAACAGATAGTACTTCGCCCACCTCAAGATTTTTCTGTACAACTAGCAAAAGGAGAAACCATAAAGACCCTAAGGTTAATCTGTGGATTATAATTCCCTCAATAATTTAATCCCAACTAATTCAATTTTTCCAAGGGATTGGTGTTTTAACTTTATTTTCTCATAAAAGAAAAAAGAAACTATAAAACAGTATAGTTTAGAATCTAAGGCAACAGGTTAGAGCAAAAACAGAAAGGAGAAAGGTAAAAAAAATGTAATCTGATTTGGCAAATACATGAACCTGCACATTTAAATTGATATTTAGAAACCAAGAAAACAACTGAACAGGATATGGCAAACATGGTACAACATGGAAATGAACCACTAAGAAAATTTAAACCTTAGATTGCATAAAATGCCTTCAACTTAATGCTAGAAATAAAAGTTCTCTGCATAATTTGGGGCAGTCCCAAACTCTTAACAGCTGAATCTGAAATTTGAAGACTTATTATTGTATCAAGAAATGCATACCAGATCCACCTCCAAGTATAAATGCGAGACCTCGGCCGGACAGCTTCTGTCTTAGAAATCCCTATATTAATATTAACACGGAAGTTAGATAGATAAAGGATAATATAAATGGCTTTGAGAAACGAATTGAAGAGACAAATTTGAGAAAAGGAAAAGAGAAATTGGTTGATTGTAGGAGCAAGCAAAGCAAACAAAGAAGAAGCATTTCTGAAACTCCCCCAATATCTCACCTCTGGACCAGGAATAACATTACGTGCCCTTTGATCAATTGTGTTACTGACTTTAACATCACTGACAGAACAAAGGAATGCATCTGGCTACAAAAGGTAGAAATGAAGTCCCATAAAAAATCCAGTTGATGAACACAAGTATGATTTGATTCTAATAGAAAGCATGGAGTACCTTAAATTGTATATTGAAAATTGGGAGAATAACAAAAACTGGCGGGAAACAATTACTCAATGAACCAGAGGCGGACAAGTTATATACCTGGCACAAAATCTCTCCACCAAACATAGCCAAATCAATCTGTCAAAAGAAGAAAAGCACAGGTAACCAAAACTAAACTAAGTTATATACCGTGGTTTGATCAAGAGCAACACAAAAAGTAATTTAAATGCCTTATCCACATAAATATGGAATGCTTAAAATCACAAACCGGGAGAACTCTCGAAAGAGTAGGTGCGCCAATCCCGACAAACCCATCACCTTGACCAGCATTGCGAAAAGTTATGCTACTGACTGTCTTCCCAAAAAGCCACTGCCACATGCCTCCTTCATTTTCAGGAACAAAAACATTTTCCATTTCGATCGACCCAGACATGAAGCACATTGAACCTAAAATTTATTCATTCATCAGTTGCACAGCAATAGTGACAAGAAATTACATGTTCTCTAAGTTCGCAGAAAAAGGACAACTTGATTGTGGCAATTATAATGCACATTATAAAAAGTAAATGCCCAGGCTTGCAACTTACCAGGCTTCGCGATAACCTTTTCTTCTGGCTTCAACATTATCTGATAACACAAGAATCAGAGACAGAAGAAGGTTTAGTGAGAAAAGGCAATTTGAAGACGCAGGAGAAACACACACACAGACACACAATAATATGTTGGGATGCTTATAGCATATACCTGAACCAGTTGAGCTTCACCTCCCAAAATTTGAAAAGGTACCACAGCATCTTGTGGACTCTACAGTACAATATAGAACATTACACAAACATCATAGACTGTTAAGTAATTGCACAATCCAACTTTATTTTGTTTTAAAGCTACACACAATTAAATTCGAACTGAGCAAACCAGACACCATAAATCAGAGTAATGGGCATAAACAAAAGATAACAACCAATAGCCACCAACAATGAGACGTTTCAATTCAAAATGTATTATAGATTACCATGTATCAAAATTACAAAATTTCTACCAAAAAAATGGAAATAAGTGAACAAAATCCTCCAAACACAAAAAAATAAAACAAAAAAATAAAAGGTTTCTTGCGGACAGAAAGTATTCAATTCAAAGTTTGTCTCACTATTCACCAGATTTCCCAGTAGGAGCAATTTTCGGAGACCTATTAGGAAGAAATAAAAATCTTAAAGAACATGTATCTTGGTTTACCGCACGTGTTAATAACACTATACAATTAAACATCCAGTCACCATTGTTCTTCATAGTAGTGCTGGTGGTACTTGTAGAAATATAAATGCATAGTTACAGATTCCCCACTGTATGGTACCTTTCTTCAGTTTCTTTTCCCTGTTTTTTTTTCCCCAAATCCTATTTCCTCAAAAACATAGTATAGAAGGGATACATGATTTACATATAAACTCATTGAAAAGCAAATGCAACGTAAACTAGAGTACGCTTCATGTCTCTTATAATAATTGACAAAGTTAACAATGGTAAAGCAGTTCTTTTATAGAAAGCATGGCGGCACAAGATTCAAGAAACAAACATAATTATCAATTTGAATAAAAATCATAGCACAAGAATGTCTCAACCAAAATTTGTAATATTTCCCTCAATTCAACTGCATCATAATCATCATGCACATAATTCCATAAAAGTATTTTGAAAAACCCAACTTGACTAGCACAGACTCCATTATCTCAGATACAGACACAACATGAGTTAAATGACTATAAATGTGCAGTTCGTGGCTCTGTGCATGCACAGCTTTGTTCCCCCGAGTCCAAACGCATTCAAAGATGCTAATTTATGTTTGATTTCTGGAAATAACAATTTCCCAAAGGGTTCTTTGACACTCCCATACACCAGTGATTGGCAATCCGTCAAATAATTATCCATATGTCCCTGGAGCTATATGCCCATCCCAGTGTGCAGTTGAGCTTAGCTTGCCCCAAAGTCAACGTGTTGGTTCCATAACAAACCACTAACAAGTGGCTGAGTATCTAGGTTTGAGGAAGAAGTTATCGGTTAATGGTGGCACAATCAAACCATGCAAGCAGCAGTATCTTTCACCTCACCTGACTTCAAATAATTAGGCATGTCAATGCACCCGACATGTTAATTCCATAATGAACCTCTAACCGCCCAAATCTGGATCGCTGAAGTTGGAATATGAGTTTCAAGATCATGCACGTGAGCCATACAGCCAAGGATCAGAACTTTTATCATATGAACATTTCCATGGAGCAAATCCATGCCAATCTACCTTTTATGGCATTCAACTTATTGTCTACTTGCATTTTATATTTTCCTACTAAACCCGTGTACCCATCATTTCTTCCTAGCTAAGGGCAGACGCATCTACATATCTATACACTGAACACTATCTAAACAAATCTTAAACATTGAATTAGACTTTGCAAGTAAATACGCACAACAGTACAGTTGATAAGCACAGATCAATCTTAGCTATTTAACCCAACAAAAAAAACCCTAAAAACCCGAAATAAAGAGCTGAAAAATCCAATGCTCCATTCAGTCTCTGCAATTAAGCAATCAACTGAATTGACCCACATAACAGATGCGGACATGAATCAACTTTCTATCTTTCCCAGGCTTTCTCGGAAACCAAACAGATGTCAAATACCAAATTAATGTTCTTTAAAAACACAAAATAAGAACTGTAGAGAGACGGAAAAGAGTACCTGGTACACGTAAGGCTGAAAAGGCGTCGAGAAAAACGGTGCAGCCATGGCGAAACCGCAGAGGAAGATGATCAGCTCTGAATGGACGAAGATCAAGCAGAATTGATGAAATCAAATCCTTCAATTTGGCAATTTCAACAACTGCTCACTACGGCATTTGATTTTGCTCACTGTTTTTTTATGTTACGAACCAAAAACCAATTTCATTTTTCTTCTGGTCTTTTATTTTTCTTTGTTTATTTATACCGCTTTTTTAGGGGTACAGTAATAAATAAATAAATTTCAGTGATATATCTGTGCCTAATAATAATAATACATAAACCAATTTTAGGTGCAACAAATTTCAGTAACTTGAAGTGACTGAATTAACCTTCTCTTGGAAGTTTTATTACGCCTTTAGGTGGAAGCACTCTATAGTTTGACAGTGACAATTTTGTCAGTCTGGATTAGTGGAACGTGCACACGTTGACTTATCTGACGTGGCGAAGTTTGATAGGATGGAATGACAAATCTCGACGTGTTCACATTTTGCCCGTCGTCCCAACTCTCAACGACACCGTGTGTGGCAAATTGCTCTTTTATTTATAGAAATTGCTCTTTCAGCTGGGTTTCAATTCTCTCTTCTTCATTTTTTTTTCTTTTTTCTGAAATTCTTTTTTAGAGTTTTTGTATTAGAACTTTTCATTCTTATGAGAACACCCCATTCTATTTTTTAAAATTTAAACTCTTTTAAAAAGTTCAGTTTCAAAATTATATAACGGGAACTTCTCCAATAAGAATTTGTGTTAAGGACTGGATTATGAATTATAATCTCGTCTAATGGGGGCTCAATTGTAAGGTTTTTTTAAAATTTATTTATTTTTAAATACAATTGATAATCTAAACTAGAAGGGAATGAGATTTCTCACATACACATAAATGATAATATGATAATTCGAATATGAAACTCTGCAAGTTAAGATCCTTTTTTACTGAGCTAGACCCGTTGACAATTGTAAAATTAATCTCCTGCCTATTGTAACTTCATATCATATATCATGCAGGAAGGGTGCATAATTGGATTGAATAACCCTTATTTATCAACTCATTAATTGCTTAATGCGTGGAGTGATGAAATCTCCACTAATCGTTGTAACCAGTTAGCTAGAGGATAACTCTACTGGGCCTTATCATCTGCTTACGTACCGTTTGGGCTTTTAATAGGTGTGTAGACCCAATAGGTAATTTGCTTGTTTACGAGTCCAATATATGTGTGTCTTTATATGGACGAGTCATTTTATAGTATTTCTTAACCGTTGGATTAAACTAATCAATTTGATCAAACATCTAATTAATTTGATCATATAGAATTCTACGTATGGAGTTGACAATATTGTTATCAGATCATATATTAAATGGAAAGTGTCCTTGAAAAGAAAAAAAAAAAAAGGAAAGAAGGTAAATCTGATTTGATTTCAAAATTTATACAAGAAATCTGATTAGACATTTGACCCAAAAGAAAGACAAAAAAATCTGGATCAACGTAGCATATATTGACCGTTGTGAAGGAGGGCCATAATTATGAGTTTAAACTCAATCTTACAACTCTATAAATTCAAACCTGCCATAAACACCGATCACAGGTCCAAAGCTCTAAATAAGAGTTGTTTTCTAAGACTAATTGTAAGGTTAAGACGGTGAAAATGCTACCACAACTCAACTTTCTTATCATCCTTATTCTACTTGGTTCATGTATATATATTTGTATACTCTTTCAATGCCCTATTGTAAATCTCCATGTATATTAATTGGCCTAACTAACTCAAGTTTTTATTGACTATTGTGTTGGTGGTTCTTAATCAGTCATGTTCACCAAAGCGATTATCAAACGAAGTAACTCAGATAGTAAGTATGAATGAAGTTTCGAGTAGACTCAAATTTTGGTCTCTAAATAATGTGGCAGATACATACTCCCCTTAATACAATGTCTTATTTGATAAATATGAATGTGATTTCGAGTGGACCCAAATTGAACGAGTAAGACAATATATTATCGTATTCACCTGAGTATGACATTCCTCTAACTTTGAGGCCCAAAATGTTACAAGAAGCCCAAAGATAATTCAAGCCCAATATAACATGTAAAGTTGGTCATGCATTAATTCCAGTTGTATTTCGGGAATTAATTCATTTAATAAATATAGAAATAGTGTACATGCCATGCCAAGCAAATAATACATTTTCTTATGCTAAATCACCCGACAAGCTTAAGTGGGCCCAAGCCACATACATTCCTGGGGCTTGCTGAGCGGGTTGTGGTGTGGATGGTTACAAGGATCCATGAGGCCCATTAAAGGTTCAAAAGAATGGAGATTTTGGGCTGCTTGGGAGCCCCAAAATCCAAGCCCATTTTCTTGAGCCCGTTGAATGGGTAAGCAGAGAGAACACAGCCAACCTTCCAGCATTAAAGCCAAAGCTATCACGCGTTTTCCTCGAGCACTTAACCTACCAGCATTAAAGCCCATCTCTCACCGTCTCAACAATCCCTATTAAAAGCCTTAGACCAACGACTGCTCCTCCAACGCCTATAAAAGGAGGCCTTAACCAAGAAACCAGAGGGGAGCCGGCATGAGCAAGCATATTCCCATTGCTGCCGGAAAGCACCTAGCCTTAGCCATTCCAAACCCAGAAACAAGCCTTACCATGCTTCAACAGCATTCAAGTATCAAAATCCTTAAACACACAAAACCCAAGCCTTCCTCCATCATGCTTCTCTTCTTTTATAAACCACTCCAAGATATAAAACATCATCCAAAAAACTATCTCAAGCCATCCCGAAACCAACCAACATAGAACAAGCCATAGTCTCACCGCTGGAAAACACTCAAGCTTAACCCAGAAACTATCATCTTCTTCTCCCAGCAACTAGAAACCATTTCAAGCCCTAAAATGTCTTTTATCCAGCATCCCATTTCCACTCAAGCAAACGCTCTCTCTTGCTAAACTCATGGAGACTTAGCTCCCACACCACAAGCCTCTCATGCCAAGCTCTTCCATTTTAATTCATCGAAACATGCTCTCATGCTAAGCTTGTATATTCTCTGTACAACATGAACTCTTTCCGGAGCCATCTCACACCATTCCATCAGCTGCCGTATGTTTTCCACCAACTGTTGTATGTCACTGCCAGGAATTCCATCTTCTTCAAACATCTCCTCCAGCACTACTCCACTTCAAGAGAAGCACTTCCAATACAACAAAATCGAGCAAAATCATTCAAGAACCTGTTATACATCAAAACCTGCAAGGAGCCACTGAAGATGACCATAATATTCCCTAAGAATCAGCATTCTTTCGGGATATCTTGGGGCCTAGTCCTCGAACCCAGGCAAAGGGGCAATGTCACTCTCTCTTTACAGCGGCCCAAGTCCACCTAGAGCTGTTGTAACAAAAAGACCCCCACAGCAATTACTAATTAAGTTTTAAAAAAAACTTCCCAAAAATTTGGCATTACATGAAGTTCAATTCATTCCCAAAAATATGCTATCTTGTGTCTCAAGCAAATCAAAGACAATTTCTATAAGAATTATCCCATAAAATCATGATAATATCTCCAACAATTTACTAGATTTTTTCCTCCATTTGACATACACAACAAGATACTTTCTTAACCCAACTCACTCAGACATCTCAAAGACCCGTCCTTTTCAATCTACCCACAAAGCACAGACCCAAAAATTTCCTGGCAAAAACCCATTTTTCATGTTATGGCGTCTGCAAATTCAAATGGGTCTGATGAGTTTTCTTGGGTGATGGTTTTGATTTAATCTTGCAGATGTTAATGGGTTGGATGGCTTCTTGCAGATTTAATCTTTCACAAACCTCTCTTCTTTCATAACTTAAGGCTAGCTGGCTGGCTTTGCAGACCATAAAGAATGGGGCTTCATAGGGCCCAACTGCATATTATTTTTTGAGGTTTTGGTGAGCCTTGAATTCTTTTGACGTCAGCTCCTTGATATTGTGAGGTTAATCCTTGATAGTGGCCGTTATGGCTTGTGGTAAGCTCAAACGAGCTTAGTAGTGTCCATTTTCTCTTTCAACAGGAGGTACGTTGGTCCCAAGTTGGTGTGATGAAGGAATATGACACTTTTTCCAATGAAGAGGTCGAAGATGGTTTGTCCATATGTTTCGAGGACAGATTGAATCTGGATGAGAAGCTTGAAAACAGTATTGCTTTGGTTGGATTGCTAATTGCAGACCATGAACCACCCCAAGCGACAATCAAAGAGGTTCTTCGAGTTGCTTGGAACAATATAAGGGTTGTAAAGGTTGTTAAAGCAAAGGCAAATGTATATTCCATAACAGTAGAAGACGAGAAGGTTGCCCGGCGTCTAGTGGATGGGAACCCATGGTTTGTGAAGGGCCACACATTCACCACCATGCTATGGCCACTTTATCATTCCTTGGATGATATTGTAGCAGACAGGGCAGTGTATTGGGTTCAAGCGCATGGTTTACCAAGGAATCTCTGTACTTCAAAGAATGTCAGGGTGCTATGTGCGAGAGTCGGAACAGTTATGGAAGTTGAAGACATTGATATGGCTGGATTTAGAGGGTTCATGATAATAAGAGTGTACCTTGATGCATCTAAACCTCTGTCTCCCGGATTTACTATGTCATGCTTGGTTAAAGGGAAGCGTCTCATTAGACTGCGATATGAGGGTCTAAGGGACTTCTGTTACTCATGTGTTAAGCTGGGCCATTCAAGGGGATGTCAAATAGCTCCTGACCCAAGACTTATAGCAGAAAACTTGCAACACGGAGATTGGTTGAGAGCTGCTCCAGTCTCTAGAGCATCGGCGTTCATTTTTCCAGGAAAATCAGAGGAAAAAAGCCTGGAATCTAGAGAGGGAAGAGGGCATAGAGGTAGGCAAAGAGGTGGTCGGGTCAATAGAAGTGCTGCTATACAAAGAGTGGAATCAGAACTTTGGAGCAAGATAGATAACAACCTTTGTGATGTAGTTATCAGTCCTTCTAAAGAACTGGAAGAGATGGAAAGAAAGCGTAAGGCTAAGGGTGTGGAGGATACTGTCCCCCTCTAGGGTTGTGGTGGCTGGCCCAAATCAGCCACAAAGGAATCATGATACAACTTGCTTAGAACTGTCAAGGGTTGGGGAACCCCTTGACAGTTCTGTATTTGAAGGAACTGATACGTTCCAAAAATCCCACGGTGGTGTTTTTAATGGAAACTAAGCAAAACCATCACCGGAATGTTTAGCTACGTAGACAGTGTGGTTACCATAACGGAGTGACTGTGGATCCAATTGGTCTTGCTGGAGGATTGAGTGTTTGGTGGAAGACGGGCGTGGATGTTCAAATTAATGACACCTCCCGTTCTTGGATTGATGCTACGGTGAAGATAGATAATGAGAAAATTCATTGCAAGTGCACCTGGTTTTATGGAACGCCTTACAGTGAAGAGAAATATCAATTTTGGGATGCTATGCTCCAATGGGACCAAGTGGATAATATGCCATGGAGTATTGTGGGGGATTTCAACGAAATTTGTTGGCAATCTGAGAAAGAAGGTGGATCGGGTTGGAATCCGAGACGAAAACATTACCTTGTGGATTTTGTGAACAAGTTGAATTTAGTAGATTTGGGGTTTATTGGTCAGCCCTTTACTTGGGAGAGACATATTGGTGGGGAGATTGCAGTTCGTGAAAAATTAGACATAGGGCTTTGCAATATTTGTTGGGTAGAGGCTTGGCCTAGTTCGAATGTTTCCCATTGCCCAAGGATAGCCTCTAACCATTGCCCTATTTCGTTTGATAACAATCCCACTATGCTTAAAGGAAGAAAGCTTTTCCATTTCGAAACTCAATGGGTCGAAGATGCTGATTGCC
This sequence comes from Prunus avium, assembly GCF_002207925.1. Next base: position 60,864 of record NW_018921704.1, on the reverse strand, counting down.
GGAGGGTAGTTGACGAAGGGTGGAAGGCTATGATGGGAGCTTCTGGTACCAGACAATGGCTTATTAATCTCAAGGAGTGCAGGAATGCTTTAGTTAAATGAAGTCAAAATCGACACCCCAATAACAAAGTGAAAATTGCAGAGGTGTTAAAGGAGCTTAATTTGAGGCTAGCTAATCAGGATATGGGGACCTTTTTGAAGGAGCAAAACAGACTAATGTCGGAGTTGGAGCAATTATGGAATAATGAAGAGCTTTACTGGAATCAAAGATCAAGGGTGAGTTGACTACTATTTAGAGGAGGCAAAGGAACAGTATTTGGAAGATTAAGAATGAGGCTGGAGTATGGATAGCAGGTGACAAAATGATACAAAATGAGTTTCAAAATTATTTTGTGAACTTGTTTAAGTCCAGTGGCCCCCAAAATTGGAATGGTATCTTGGACCATATCCCTCAATTGGTTAATAACAATATGAATGGTGAGCTGATGTGTCCCTTTAGCCTAGAGGAAGTGAAAGATGCAATTTTCCAACTTGGGTCCCCTAAGGCACCTGGCCTAGATGGCTTTCCTGCTCTGTTCTACCAGAAGTATTGGCTTTCTGTGCAAGATATTGTTTCTAGATCAGCTAAGGAGTTTTATACAGGGCATTCCCATATTCGTGATATGAACAAAACTTTCATTGCGTTGATTCCTAAGGTGCTTGCTTCTGAGTCCACCTCACAATTCAGACCAATCAGTCTATGCAACACTTCGTACAAGATTTTGTCCAAGCTACTTGCCAACCGATTAAAGTCTCTCATGCCTCACCTTGTTTCTGATTCCCAAAATGCCTTCTTGGCAAATCGTCAGATTCATGATAACGTGATTATAGCTCATGCAGCCTTTCACTATCTTAAGCTTAAGAGAGCGGGTCACAAGTATGAAGTGGGAATTAAAATTGACATGAACAAGGCTTATGATAGGGTGGAGTGGGACTTTCTTGAAGTTCTATTACAAAAGCTTGGTTTCCAAACAGAATGGATCAGATTGGTTATGTTGTGTATTAGAACCGTCTCTTTCTCTGTCTTGGTGAATGGCCAACCTAGTTCGTCCTTCTTGCCATCCAGAGGGTTAAGACAAGGTGATCCCCTATCGCCCTACCTCTTCCTTTTGGTGTGCGAAGCGCTTTCAAGTAATCAGACCAAGCTAGTGCAAGATGGTGTCATTAAAGGTATCCAAGTATCCAGGAGAGCTCCAATTCTGTCTCATCTCTTCTTTGCAGATGATTCACTATTTTTTGTTAAGGCTGAGGAAGAAAATTGCTTTAGATTAAAGGCTCTATTAGATGATTACTGTCTCACATCTGGTCAGTTAATTAATTATGAGAAATCTAGTCTTATGTTTAGTGCTAACACTCTTAAGGATGTCAAGGCGAATATAAGCTCGATTATGGGTATTAGAGGGATTGATAACTAAAGTACTTATTTGGGCATTCCAATGACTTGGGGTCGGACCAAGAAAGTTGCGTTAGCCTATATCCCCGAGCGTGTGGCGAAGAAGATAATGGGGTGGAAACAAAGCACATTATCAATGGCGGGAAAGGAAGTTTTGATCAAGGCCATTGCCACCGCTGTCCCAGCTTATCCTATGCTTTGTTTTAAATTCCCCAAGGTGGTGTGCAATGAGATCAGTAGCGATATTGCGAAATTCTGGTGGGGAAAATTAGAAGGCGGCAACGGCATACACTGGAAATCTTGGAAGGCTTTGTGTTTGGCGAAAGGAGATGGAGGTCTTGGCTTTAGAGACCTTGAGGAATTTAATCTGGCACTACTTGCCAAACAGAGTTGGAGAATAATCTCTAATCCTAATGCCTTATGGGTTCGAATTCTGAAAGCAAGGTACTATCTTGATTGTGAGTTTAAGGATGCTATTTTGGGTCACAGACCATCTTGGATCTGGACAAGTATTCTAGAAGGAAGAGATGCTTTAATGGGCAGGGCCAGAGTTCAGATCATGAATGGTGCAGATACAAATATTTGGGGTGACAATTGGATTCCTGATAATGGCATTATTACACCAATCACTCATGTCCCTCATGATGCTCCACAAATGGTTTCAGATATTATCAATCTGCATAATCGAACTTGGAGTTTGGACAGGGTGGGTAGTTATATGAGCTAGGAAACTCAAAAGCAGATTCTTGCCATCCCCATCGGTCCTTCGAGTTAGCGGGACAAGCTTGTCTGGCCCTGGACTTCGAACGGTCTATATTCAGTAAAATCAGGATATCATTGTTTGCAGTCCGCTCATCGTTACCTAGCATCTGGGAGTTCGCATTCTTCTCATTTCATCTCAAATCGAATATGGAAAGCTGTTTGGAGTGTTTGCACCCTGCCTAAGATACGCATATTCTTATGGAGATGCATGTCCAATGCTATTCCAACGCGGCTTAATTTATTCAGGAGGAAAATTTCTGCCTCTCCTATGTGTGGCCTCTGTGATCAATACGAAGAATCCATTGAACAAGCACTATTTCTCTGCCCCTAGGCTCAAGCTGTGTGGTTTGGATCTCCAATGACATTAAGAATTGATACTCAAAGCTTTAGCACTCTAGATGTTTGGTTGAATAATATTCTGGACTTGAGAACTGAATCAAAAATGGAAAAGCATGATTTGCTTACTATGCTAAGCTTCTTTCTTTGGGAAATATGGAAGACCAGATGTAAAGCTATCATGGAAGGTTATAGAATTGATCCATGCAAAGTGGTGGAAAATGCAGGTAAGGCAAAGGTGGAATTTCAAAAAGTGTGGCGAGGTAATGCAAATAGTGTGACGAGCCATTCCCCTTTAAATGGTGAGGTCTGCTCGTGGGAGCCGTCGCTAATGGGTTTCGTTAAAGTAAATATTGATGGGAGTTGGCAAAGCAATGGTAGAGAAGCTGGTGTTGGAGTGGTAATTCGAAATTCAACTGGGGAGTTTCTAGGCGGCTTGGCTGCATCACGGGTGGGTCACTCTGCTCTTGAGGTGGAGGCAGAAGCAGCAGTCATGGGGTTGGAGTTTGTGGCCAATCTTGGCTATATTAGTGATGTCTACGTGGAATCTGACTCAAAGACCCTTGTGGACGGGATCAAGGGGATATAAGGAACAATGCATGGACTATCAGGCCTTCTATTGAGGTTATCTGGCGCAGAGCTAATCAGTTCAAAAGTGTCTTCTGGCGTTGGGTTCAGAGGAGTTCAAATTGAGCAGCTCATAAGGCTGCAGCGATAGGTTGCCGAGCAATGGAGCTGGAAAGCTGGGTTACTCAACCACCGCTGTCTCCAGAGGCGGACCTACTAAGGGGCAAGGAGGTGCAGTGCACCTCCCCTCACCGGAAAAACCATTGTAGGTGCTTGAAATTGCCCATTAGCTCAACTGGTGTACAGATTACCTTATTTCCATCTTCAACATTTAAGTAAATGTCTTTGTCCTTTTACTTATATTTATTTTTATATTACTCAATTTACTTAAATTTACAATGTAAATAAGGAAGTACCCCCCATTTGGATTCAAATAAAAATACTAGAAAATCAAATTCCCACCAAATCAAAATATGAAAATTCGATTTTAGTGCAAAATACGATTTAGGCTAAAAATGATGGCTCATTAAGTCAATATATACTTCATACTAAAATCCCATAAAATCAAGTTTTCTTATTTGATGTGTAAGGAACAAAAGCCGCCAAAAATTATCTTGAGAAAATGATTATTCCGAAAAACTATTTTTCATACTTAGTCAATATTGCACATTCGCTAAAAAATTTCTGGGTCCGCCAGTGGCTGTCTCTCATACATGTTTTGGTGTCTGATGGTCTTCCAGGTCCTCCTTGATTTTAGTTTTTAGAGTAGGAGTTTTCCTTCTTTTGCTGGATTGTAGCGATTCAGATGAAGGTGCTTCTGTAGTTTGTCTCAGAAACTGCTTTCTATGTATTTCCTTGCGGTTGCCTTTTGACTTGGAATTTAATTCATGGTTGACCAAAAAAAAACTTTCTTGAAATTTCTAGATTACGTATTTTGACCATAAATAGGCAAAATTGCAAATCATGGCAATGCCTATTATTCTTGAAATTCTGGATTACATATTTTGACCATAAATAGGCAAAAATGCAAATCATGGCAATGCCTATTATTCTTGAAATCTCTACATTGCTTATTTTTGGCCATGAATAATGGGATTGTTTACTGAACAAACTAATGATATCGGCAAATATTGCTGTAAGATCATATAGTAAATGGAAATTAGTAAATCTGATTTGTCACATTGTTTTTTTATATACAAGAAATCTAATTATACATTTGGCGCATAAGAAAAAAAATCTAGTTAGACATGATCTTAGCATTTTGAAAATTAATTACCACGATTTGTTATGTAAATATTGATTCTTGCAAGTAATTATGTGATCAATTCATATTTCAACTCTATAAATTCATTTCAACCTCACCACCAGAACAACAATCACGAGTCTAAAGCTATCTCTGTCAAGGTTTTTTTTTCTTCGGTTTTTGCCAAAGTACTAGTTGTAAGGTGAAGATGGCGAAGGTGCTGCCGCAACTCAACTTTTTGATCATCCTTGTTCTTCTTGGTTCAGGTATATATATATATATATATGTACACACTTTCAACGTCTCATTGTAAATCTCTACGTATATCAACTGGCATAACTAACTCAAGATTTTGTTTTTTCGTCAGCTATGTTCACGAAAGCGATTGTCAAAGAAAATAACTCAAACGGTAAGCATGAATGAGATTTCGAGTGGACCCAAATCTTAGTCTCTAAATAATGTGGCAGATGCGTCACAATGTCTTGTTTGATAAATATGAATGTGGATGCCAATTGAGTATAGCTCAGTTGGTTGAACTCTTCCATTTCCATCTATGTGGACGGAGATTTGAAATCCCGAGACACCCAATAAATATTTGTGTAAACCCCCCTCCCAATCACTAGTGCTAAAAATAACAAATAAATAAAAACGTCGAGAATGTCATTGTAATTTTGTAAAATTGATTGTTTTGTTTTTGAAGGGGTGACGTCGGCTGATCCCAGCTGCAGAAAGATTATATATGGTTCATATTGCCACGAGCCAAGAGGGCCACCCCTGCCAGGAAAGGAAGATGAATGCAGTTTAAGATGTTCGGAGGCTGAGCCTGACAGTGTGTCAATTTGCGACGGAAGAGCCCCCACTCCAATGGAAATATATTTTTGTGTATGCCTGTTGCCTTGCTAGACCTGTAGCAAATAATAATAATAATAAATAAAAGCCTTATTCATTGGATAAATTAAAGGCTTTTTATCACAAAACGTCCCTGACGTTTGCGAAACTATCAGATTGCATCCTTAAGGTTTTTTTGTATCACAAATGGTCCCTAACGTTAATATGGGTGCTCTTAAATAGTCCCTCCGTCAAAAAATCTGTTAAATCCCTATTTTATGAGGGATATAATCGTCAAATCAATCCCTTTGACCTCTTCAATGCCTTAGACCTATTTGCCACCAATTTGGAACCATTTCCCTCCATTTCTTATTGGAATTGGCGGGCAACTAAAGCTGCTGTTCATTTTCACATGCTAAAAGCGCTAAAAATGAAAGGGAATAACAAAAACAAATTGGACTATAAACAACTCACGTTGAACAAATTGAATAAACTAAACTACCAACCACTATGAACAAATTGAACCAACTGCATACATCAAAAACCACTTCCATACATAAAAAACTACTTTCAATTACATCATCAACCACATTCAGTTCCATCACATTAACCCCTACATGACTTCCATCAAAAATCACTTCCTTTTTTTTTGGGTCAGAAAGTAGGATTTCACTTCCATACATACAAAAATCCTAGACCACTTCCATCAAAAACCACTTTCAGTTCCATCACTTTAACCCCTAGAAAGCTTCCATCAAAAAACAATATCATACATCAAAAACCTTAGACCACTTCCAATTACAGTTCCATAAAACATCATCTCAAACTCTCCATGGCCTTCCTTTCTTTGCTGGAGACTTTAATTTCCTTCTTTGGACAGTTTGTGATGTTGAGGCTTGCTGGGATGAAGAATTGTGTGCAGTAGGAGGTTGTGATGCCACTTGAGGTGCTGGAGAGGGTTGTGAAAACCTGACAACTGCTAGAGAAGGTTGTGAAATACTTGTTCCCGTTGGAGCATTAGAGTTTGACCTTGATTGCTGTATTTTCCTCCCTCCTCTTGCCACCTAGACAACAATTAAAGTCAAACTATAATACAATAATTAGAACTATTTTAATCACAATACAACGATTTTGTAAAACCTTAAGTTTTGGTTTCCTTTGTCTAGGTTTAGGGACCACTTGGGCACTTGGAGGCTGCAAAGCATATGAAGAATTTTAGTAATTAATCAATAAGCAAATGAATAATATAATTCCTTGAAGTAAGAATATAATATACCTGTTGACTTGTTGATTTGCCACATGTTTTCTTATTATGGCCAGCTTGGCCACATTTGCTGCAACTAAATTTGTCATGAACCCACTTAGATAGTTTGTTTCCTTTGGTTGCAGCTGGTGGATCACCCTGCTCCCTAGCCCTTTTCTTTCTTGGCCTCCCAGTTTGCTTCTTAAATAGAGGAGGCAACAATGGGTGAGGACCAGTGCTTAGCCACTGATCCATGCTAGGCACTGGAGAAATAATAGGGTTATAGCACTTAAGATAAGCTTCCCTTTTGTAGCACTCATCTACATATGAGTAAGGGTCATGCTTCCTTCTAAGAATGCAACTGATTGCATGTGGACATGGGAGCCCACAAAGATCCCATCTCCTACATGAGCATGTTTTTATTGCAAGATCCACTGCAAATTGCCCCCCATGCATATTTGTGACTTGATACTTCATATCCCCAGACAAAGTAGGAATACAATAACCAGCCTCCAGCTTGTTCTTCTCCATAATTTGTTCAATCCTTGGACCAACATGCCTTTTCCACTTCCAAGCTGCAACCCTCCTGTTTGCCATCCTCACCATGAGATTTGTCCTTATACCCTCAAGCATTGAAAGAATTGGCTTGTCCCTTGCCTTTAATATTGAAGAATTGAAAGCCTCACAAAGATTATTCAGCAAAATATCACACTTATACTGGGTTCTAAAGTGTGATCTACTCCAATGAACTGCAGATTTTGGGTGCAACCACTTCCAAGCAACTTCACTCTCTTGCTTCATCCTCTCCATATGGCATTGCCACCAAGGGATTGTTGTTGCCCTAGCTGCATCCCACATAAGTTGTTTCAATGTCAGGCCACTATGTGAAGTCTTGAAATTGTTGTAAAAATGACGGACACAATGCCTATGTTCTGCATTGGGAAGTAAATCACCAAGGGCAAGTCCTAAACCCTTTTGTTTATCTGAAATGAAAGCATAACCATGTCCATTTTCAATGGCTAAGTCCGCCATCAGATTTCTTATGAACCAGTCCCATGTCTCTTTATTCTCTATCTCTACAACAGCATAAGCTAGCGGGAACATTCCATTGTTCCCATCAATCCCTACTGCTGCCAATAACTGACCAGGATGTGGTCCCTTAATGAAACACCCATCCATACCAATTACAGGCCTACAACCTTGCAAAAATCCAGTCTTGCATGCTTCCAAACAAATATACAGCCTATGAAACCTTCTTTGATCACCATCCAACTCAGTTTTAAGCAAAACTGTGCTTCTTGGATTTGCCCTCTTCAATTCCTCACAGTAATCGTGCAGCTTGTGGAATTGCTCAACAAAACTACCTTTGTTTAACTTCGTTGCCTTCAGCTTAGCTCTATATATTTGTTGCATACTCGGCTCCAAGCCAAAATCTCTCTGAATTGCAGCTGTAAATCCAGGAACTGACCAATCCGGATCAGCCCTTAACTCATTTGCATACCTTTGAGCAAAAAAAGTAGAATTCAGCCAATAATTTCTCTGATCCCTTGAACACTCGTGCTCCAAATTCAAGGTTTTGATGACCATTGTTGGTGAGTCATCAATTCTCGAAGCAAATATCACAAAAGGGCAGCCCACCTCACATGCAGCCCTTACTCTTTGTTTGTCATCCTTTTTAAACCATATGTTCTTCCCTACCATGCAAGTATAGTGTTGCACAGCCTCTTTAAATACTGTTTTGTTGGCAAAGTGCATCCCAATATCAAAGGTTGGATTTTTTAGCATAGCTTCTCTCCTCCATTGTCTGAAGTTTGGAACATTTCTTTTCCTCCTATTTTTCAAAAAAAAAAAAATATATATGACAAACCAAAACCACACACTGACAACAGCCAAAGACCCAAAGCAACAAAACAATAAACAAACCCCCATGTTTGAATATGACACAAACTAGTCAAATATGGACCACACCCAAAGCATAAAGCCACAGGTTAAAGCATAAAAATTCTCATCAGAAGCAAATAGTCAAATATGAACACTTTGCTTTTTCACTCTTCAAAAGATTCTTACCTTTATACGTTGGAGCCTTTCCCCCTTTTCGATAGTTTTCATTTGCCTCATCCATCTTCTCTCAATCACTTTTGCAGATGAGCTTTACCGCCCAATTTCCCACGACTGAAAAACCTTATTTCAAAGAAAAAGCATAGAAATGGGTCTGATGATGTTGACGACGACCTAGAGGAAATATATTTGAATTGTGAGAGGTAAAAGTGAGTTTTTTTTTGGGTCAAAGTAAAAGTGAGTTGATCTGACGATTATACCCCTCATAAAATTGGAGATTTAACGATTTTTTTGACGGAGGGACCATTTAAGAGCACCCATATTAACGTTAGGGACCATAAGTGATACAAAAAAACTTTAAGGATGCAATCTGATAGTTTCGTAAACGTCAGGGATGTTTTGTGATAAAAAGCCTAAATTAAAAGGACATTAATATTCTCTCTTTTTTCTTTCTTTTTTTCGCATGAAATAAGCAATGCCTATTATTCCTCTCTCTCTCTTTTGGATTGACTAAATTTGATTCATATTATACTTGATTGGTTGAAGGATATTTTTTTTCTTGGATTTTTTATTTTTCAACCTTGGATGCACATCCAAAGACGACAATAAATTATTCTTTTTATTAATTATTTTATATGAATTAATTAGGCTCACGTATAACCAAAACAAGAAGAAGACTTATGACTGAGAGTATTGCGAAGAGCATCTCCACCTGATATGTCACCTTGAGACAACACAACCTTCATGCAAGCAAGCTTAACGTCAGATTTTCCCCCTTTTAAAAAATTTATTTTAAAATTTTCCTTTTTCCTACTTCCTATAATATGCCCTTTTGTAAGTTATTCTGTTTGTTTCAATTTTCAATAATTTTAGGATCTCAATTTATGAAGATATTGTCTCTTTTGAAATTCAAGCGACAGTTGCATTTACCTTTTCAATTTCTTGGTGACAACCAAAATTGAAAGAACACATCGTTGACTATATATTTTCGAACAAGAATGTACTACCTCTCTAATTATATGCCCAATAAGAATGTACAATTTATATAGAAAGAAACCGGTCAAAGAAAATGTATAATGGGTAATCTTTTGAAGTCAACCGATTAAATTAAAGTAAAAATAAATAAATTATTTTTTGTTGTGAACGAAATTTCATCAACCTTATAAATCAAATAACAATATCCACATGAAAATATGCAGCCTCGTTAAAACGTCCCGCAAATAGAACTTCACTCGTCCATCACCAAACACTAGAACAAGTTCCTCTCCCAACTCGGGACACCTTCCATGCCATGCATACAAGTTTTGAGTTGAACTTAAAATGCACTCTACCATAGCAAAGCTAGCCTTTCATGTACTTATTCTTTTGGTGCCTATTTTAAGCGCACATTTTCAAGGATTTCATACAATTATAGCCTTTCATGTACTTATTCTTTTGGTGCCTATTTTAAGCGCACATTTTCAAGGATTTCATACAATTATATCATCAAATAACATTGACCCAACCAAAAAACAGAAAAATTTGTATAAAACGGGGATAACATTGTTTTGTTATCCTCGACCAATCACATATTGCCATGTGAAAAAGTTATCACGCGTAGCATGCCATGATTAGCTATAAATAGAGTCATATAAATATTTTTTTTTAGTAAAAAAAGAAGGAAATGATGACATGAATATGATTTTTATTTATTTATTTTGGTCTAAAGACTTTTATTTAATTAATTCTTAACTTTTTTTTTTTCCAAATAATTAATTCTTAACTTGGTTGACACACAATTGACAGCTTAAAGCCAAAAAGTTTAGCAATGCTAAACTGTCGCTAACTAGTCCCTCCTCTTATTTAATTGTTTTATTTATTTATTTATAGTAGTCGTTTGAGCAGTTGAACTTGACGGATTGACTGGTCAAAATATTCAAAAGGTCTATTTTTATTACCAAAAGTCGAGAACTGTTACCGTCTGTCTCGCTAGCTCTCTCTCTCTGTTTCCCTCCCTAATCTCCCTCTCGCTCTCTCTCTCTCTTCTGTGTCTTAGATCCATCAGCTTCTTCGAATTCGATTCGTTCCCATTTTAGCTCAGCTGACTCTGCTCTAGCTCACTGGATCAAGGTATGATTTCTACCCACATACATAACATTATATGTTGTTCTACTTATCGGTCCTGTGTTCATCTATTGCTTTTCTAATTCTGGAACTCGAATTTCCTTTAATACCCAGAAGAAAAAAAGAGAAATTTTTTCAGTCAGGGACCCCTTTTTAATGCAACTAGCCAAAAACAACTAAAATGATCGAAAAAGTTAATATTTTTATGGTCTATAACATATTAATATAATTCTTTTCGTTTCTCCTGCTAAAACAATTGTTTTTTATTTGAATTAGATGAAGAACAGTGTTGCTCCTTTTTTTTTCTTTTTTTCTTTTTTCTGTTCTTAAACTGTGCAGAATTGAATTTAGCATATTGGGTTTTCTCCAGACTATTGGATTGTGATAGTTAGCAAGATTTTCAACATGATGTAATCTGATTGCTGTGAATTCAAGTTGTTTTTTTACTGGAATTTGATGAAAAATTCTAAGCAGTTTCAGTCTGACAATGCATGCTATGGTTTTGGAAAAGCACGAGCTAGGAGCTTGTAACATAAACTTCGAAGAATTATTTTTTTAGTTTCTCTCCGCTTTATAATTTAAGTAAAAGTTAGTTTCATTATCACTTGGTATTTATGTTGTGTTCTGGCTTCTGGTAGAACTATCTATGGTTTCCCATAATTTTGTCTTTGATCACTGCAAAAGCATGATGACAGTCATTTTGACTAGTTCTGTAATCTCTCTCTCTCATTTTTTGATTCTTTACTAGGAAGCTGATTTACCAAATTTTGTGGAGTTCACACCTTTCAGAGAGAGGGATAAGACTTGGACATTATCAAACACGTAGGTAGTTTGAAAATTTGGGCAGACCTTGTTACGAAAGCTGAGATTTCTGGACCTGGACTCTCATTTAGGAGAATTGTAGATTAATAAGCTCATGGTTGCTGGGACCTTCTCTATTCACTTTTTTATATGTTGGCAAGGTGGAAATCTTGTAGTATGATGAGATGAAAACTTTATGTGAGAGCCTTGCTGTGATCCTAATGAAAGAATTTATCCGGCTCTTTGGCGGGTATAAAATTGACTGGAAAAAGATATTTTTTGCGGGGGCCATCATGACAGCATCCTGTGTCATGTTGCAAATGTTTATACTTAATGATCCTCTGGATATGTGGTTCCTCTCTCTGCCGGTCGCAATTCCATCAGATAAACCCTTGAACAGTAGCCTCAGCTTGAATAAGACCTCTACTGAGGCAAGGGTCAAAAGATTGCAAATAATTTCTGGTGCCCCCATTGTTTCACCGAATCCTCCTATTGATTTGAATCTCTCAGTGCCAATTATGCCAGTTGCAGCCTTAGTTCCTCCGAGGGGAAAATCTAGAAGGAGAAGAAAAGATTCGAAAGTTGATAACATGTCAAAGGTCGTCCCTCCTTCTCCCCCTCCACGTAGAACTGTGCCTTCTCGTATGCAGGTAGTCTTGTTCCTTTTTTCATTGAGTTTATGATAAAGAAAGATGTTACCAATGATCTTAACACTGTAGCATACGTATTTAGAAATTCATTTGGTCCTTGACACCAAAAGAGGCACTTGTGTATGCAAAGAAAGAGGTTGAGCATGCCCCATCAGTTATGGAGGATGATCCTGATCTATATGCCCCTATATTTCGAAATGTTTCTGTTTTCAAAAGGTAATTTCACAATGCCATCACCATTTTTCCTTCGTCATCCTAGTCAATCGTTCATATGTGTGCCAGTGTGTGTGTGATACATATTTTGAATACAAACTTCTAGGAATTGTGGATGTTCATTTAGTCCTTCATGTGAAAAAAAGTATATTTGCTCATAGGTCACCTACTCGGGTATATGCAGTGTTTACATGCAAGATTTGAGATACATAATGGTAAGAGTGGTTGGGCTTAGGACTGGTTAAAGGAAATCTTATCTGCATTGTGCGGTCTAGCTAAGTTAGTATCAGTGATATTGAGTTTAAGGATGTCTTTGGGCTCAAATTTCACTGGTCCTAATTTTTGTCTATTAGGTTACATATGTTACCCATCCTTTTGTGAATGCAGTGAAATATTTTAGAGACATTTAAAGATGGATTTTAGTGTTGAAGTTTCTCAGAAATATTTAAGACCCTTAGGTCTCATGTTCTGTTCTTCAGTTGTTCTGAATTTCTTATTCACCACATGAATCTGTAAGTTTCTCAGTACTATGAACCTCATTCATTTCATGTAGCAAAATTTTGTTAGTCACTCATATTCAGGCTTGTCTCTGACGGTATGAAACCCTCACCCATTTTCTTCCTATCTATAATAGCTCTATGTATCATATCATAGTGCAAAAGCCCTGAAGATCCTGAGACATTTAAATCTGCTGATTATAAGGTATCAGAAATTTTAAAATACTGTGACTTTTGATAAAGTCCTATTGTATCTCCACTCAGAAGCATTTTTTCTTTTCTAAATCTTGCTTGGGTTCATTTTTAAATTTGCTCATCCTTCCCTTTATCTGAAATTTATACGAGTCTAAGAGCATCCGCAATGGGCTCCCTAAACCACCTCCTTAGACAAATTTTAGGGAGGAATTGTAAAAATGCAACTCCAACCATGCTCCCTATCCACCTCCTAAAATAGGGAGTCCTCTAGGAGCTACTAAATCTGAGGAGAGAGAAAGTACTCCTAGTGGCTCCCTATAATTTAATGCTGCCTTATTTAATGAGTATTTCAAACCTTTATTTAATGCTAACTATTTTTATTTATTTATTTTAATAGAGATGGACCAATCAAAAAAGAGTTATAACATTTATGACTCTCCAAATTAGGGAGTATGGTTGGAGTTGAAATTTTTTAGAGAGCTCCTAAAATAGCTTTCTTATATTTTTAGCTAAATTTTAGCTAAGAAATAGAGAGCATCATTGCGGATGCTCTAAAGAATCTATTAGACGAGCCATGCATATTCCTGTTGAGTTACAGTAGAGCACTAGGATGATAAAGCATGCAGCAATATGTTTTTTCTTTTTCAGAAACTTGGACTTATTATTTTGGTACCAAAGATTTTACCTAACTAATGTACCCAAAGATTTGGACTTATTATTAGAAACACATTCCTTCACAAGCTATCTTGATTGCATTGCTCTAGCCAGGTTCAATTCCTTTTTCTTGTACAAATATGATTTATATAAAAAAGTTGCAATAATTGATGAACACTGTGTCCTCTTGTTTGTGAAATTGAGGGTGAAGCAAGAGCAACTCAGTCATGTGAATTTTGGATGGCTATGGAATGGAATTCATTAGTTAAAACATGTAGCCGTGGCATGCTTTCTCTTTTCCTTCAGAAACTTATACATTGTTTTATCAAGATTGGAATCCATATTTTCATCATGAAGTTTTTTTTATGCATGAACAATATGCATATTTTGAGCAGTTATGAAATTATATATTACAGTAAAATTTATAACTTCGTAGCATCTATGTTATTAACACTGTTTCTCTCTTTCAGACGCAAGAATACTCATTAAAACTGACAGTACAATATAAACATGGGAAAATACTTATTGTTAGTGTTATTTACTTTTCTTTTTCAAAATCATGCCTCTGTGTGTGTATGTTCACTTGTATTTCTAGATATCTAACAATAGTTGCTAGAATGTCTGGCAATATACTCAATCATTGATTTCACCAGGCTTCCTGTTCTCATGATAATGATCCATCAGAATTATTTTTTACTGAACCGTTTAAAGCCACAATTTTGCCTTAATTTCAGGAGCTATGAACTGATGGAACTGATACTTAAAGTTTACATATATCGTGATGGAGCAAGGCCCATTTTTCACCAACCTCATCTCAGAGGAATTTATGCTTCTGAAGGATGGTTCATGAAGTTGATGGAGGAAAACAGGCAGTTTGTCACAAGGGATCCAGAAAAGGCTCACTTATTTTATCTTCCTTACAGTATGCGCCAATTGGGGATGGCACTTTATGTACCAAATTCACATAATATGAAACCACTCTCAATTTTCCTGAGAGACTACACAAACACGATTGCTGCAAAGTATCCTTTCTGGAATCGGACACATGGGTCAGATCATTTCCTTGTTGCTTGCCATGACTGGGTACAGTAATCTGTTCTTCCTTTCCACAGCATGCTTCTTTCCAATTTGATTGTGCTAATGTAATTAATTGTTTAAGAATTGAAGACATTCATTTTTATTCTGTAGGTTGTACACTGAATTAATCTCATCACAAAAGCATAGTAGTAGACTACACAGTACAGTTGAACTTCAATTTTTCACAAGTCTAAATTCTGTAATGTTTTAACACAGCTTAATGTTTTCTCATTGCATGGAAATAATCATTACTGGCATCAAATTATATGGTTTTGTTACCGAGTTGACTTTTCTGATTTTCCAAACTATGCTTCACCTTTGTGTTGTAAAATATTTCCATTTTACAAATAGTAAAATTGCTATATAATTATACTGTAACAGCCATTATGATGTATGTCCTCCTTTTACATTTGACAATGCACCTATCTGTATCGTGGCAGTATAATATTCGAGTACTGTCTGGAAAGAGTAATAGGCTGTTGTACTATTCTCTATGTTTTTTAACTTCTAAGATTTCTATGGTGATCGAATTTGAATTGTCTAGGAAGTATAAGAAAGAATTCCAAATTCCTTGGCAGTTTTTATTGTATATGTTTTCTCTTTGTAGTTTGATTGGAAATGCTTCTACGTCAGCATAATAGCTGAAAGGTGTGTGCATATCTGTAGGTATGAGAAAGATGCTTGCTGGTTTGCAATTTGAAAATTATTTTTGAAAGTAAATATCTATTCAATTAATATCTGATATTTAAGCATCCATTATTATGAAGACCAATCAGTGTATACAAGTTGATGCCATGGTAATGTTTTAAACTTAAATTCCTCCATTTTGTCGACCTTTTGCAGGGCCCTTACACATTAACCGCCCATGAGGAACTAACCAAAAATACTATAAAAGCTCTATGCAATGCTGACACCTCAGAAGGAATATTTGTTGCCAGGAAGGATGTTTCACTTCCAGAAACTACCATTAGGACCCCCAGGAAGCCTCTTAGAAATGTTGGTGGATTTAGAGTGTCACAGCGCCCACTCCTTGCCTTTTTTGCAGGAAACATGCATGGAAGAGTCCGCCCGACACTTCTCAAGCACTGGCAGGACAAACATGAAGACATGAAAATCTACGGGCCTCTGCCCCTTAGAGTCTCACGAAAGATGTCTTATATCCAACATATGAAATCAAGTAAATTTTGTATTTGCCCAATGGGGTATGAAGTGAACAGCCCAAGGATCATCGAGTCCATCTACTATGAATGTGTCCCAGTGATTATTGCCGATAATTTCCCCCCTCCTTTGAGTGATGTGCTAGATTGGAGCAAATTTTCCGTTGCCGTGGCCGAGAAGGATATTCCCAAGTTAAGAGAGATTTTAGTGGCTATTCCCATGAGAAGATACCTTACTATGCAAATTAATGTGAAAATGGTGCAGAAGCATTTCCTTTGGAATCCAAGACCAATCAGATATGATTTATTCCATATGATTCTGCATTCAATCTGGTCTAGCAGGTTGAACCAGATCCAAATCCCGGAATCCTAGTGTGTGTTTAGCATGTCCCTAATGGATATTGATTTTCTATAATAGGCTGAGTTTGAACAAGGAGCTGATTAGAGTCGAGACTAGCGGCTAAGATGCAAGTCCATTAAGGCACTTGGCTGTTGACTTTATGAAGGACTTCAAACAGCATTTGGTGCCTCCAGCCTGGTTTCATGGTAAAGTGTTCCAAGTTCTTTGAACTGAAACATGGATGGACTTTTTCTGGGAAGACTAGGGGTGGATGCCAAAATGAGAAGTGGGGATGCAGGTATGCTCGATAATATGCATCTCTAATAGTGCAAATGATGTTTTACTGTTTTTCTTGTGACTGCTAGCTCCAATGCTGGTTTCGTATTGTCACTTTGTGTAATGGGGTTGCTTCTTTTTGGTCCAGATCAAAGCCACCATAACTTCTTTTCATTTTTTTGGGTCAAAAGCTACAGCATAACTTCTCCAAACTCTTTTCGGGACTTCATTTGATGTTAAATGTGTAAAATGACTGTTACCAAATTTTTACTCGGACAGTTAACCATTTGTCAAATGTACTTGTTCATCCCTTGCAGGAAAGATGACAAGGCGAAGGAGTCTCCATAGCTCTGTGTGACATTTCATTGGACCCAGATAAAGCTCAAGTAGATGGTACATTACAAAATAAAATCATTGCCCATTTTACCATATACAAACAATCCTATATGATTTCATCATACAAGTCAAATTTTCCATTTTAAGGTATATAGTTCATAGTTGTTGATGCTGACATGTAAATCATTTTGGAACAAACATTTTGTATACAGACATCCAGTTATCGTATACATACATACATACATACAAGATAGTCAGATTTTGTATAATTGTATATGCACTGTCTCTGCATTTACAGGTTTTTCTTCCATTGTCGCGGAGAAAAACTTACCCATCACGTACAACTGATTACGCCTAAGATTTTCTCCTCGCTAGCAGTATGTATAGAATATGTAGTCAATAGTAACGGTGTTGGCTGATACTGACCTGTAACTCCTTTAGGAACCAAAGTGCATTGATTGATCCTTGATTGCAAACCAAACTATTTACACTCTATACAGGACAATATGAAGAAAGGAAGTTTTCAAATTATCCGTGGGCTAGTTATTAGCTAAAATTCCATTTTGCTTCTGTGATGGCTCAGCTCAACAAATCAGTGTCAATAATGGCGAAATGTACCTCTAGAAAAGTTATAACCAAATTGGCTACAAGCATGCACCAACTTTTGTTTTTTTGTGTGTGCCTTTTTTGAAGTTTTCTAGAAGCCTTCTACACATTTGATCACAGTGCACGTTGACTGTTCAAAATGCAGAATCTTAATTACATTGAAAAAGTGTCATTATAATTTTTTGAGTATAAGTGATTGTCTAAATTAGAGAGGAGGGGGTTTCTCACACACACGCACATAACTCAGAAATTTGAACCTGAGACCTCTATCTCCAAGTTAAGACCATTTTTCACTGGGCTAGATCACGTTGACATGCCATTGTAATTTAAAATTTTTTAGTTGCAGCTGAGCGAAACTGGATTACATTCTGACTTTTTGTTTTTGATGTGTGTTCTTCACTTTTGTCAAACCAAATCTTTTTCCATTTTCTATTCTTATATATTTTATTGAAACGAATTACAAACTAGCATGTGTTATTTTGTCCCCCTTATTTTGTTCATACGAGTGATTATTAAATTATTAGTATGTAACAAGCTAAGAGATGCCAAAATTTAGAACTTCGTAACAAGTAAATTATCACAAAGAAAAAAACAAACTTGAATTAATTCTCTAAGGTGCCTCTTGCATCAACAATTCCTGGCTCCGCCACTCCTTATCATCTCTCATCTTTCCCGTCAACCTCTAACCCTCTTCATAACGGCCATTTTCGTCTCATGCTTAGAAGCAAGAATCCACCAGACCAGACCAGAGTTCTTAAAATTAAAATCTAATCCAGTCGCATGAACGGCAGTGCTGGGAGATGCTATGTTTAGCTTGATGTCTGCTGGGTTTTCGTGGATAGAACGTGAACAGTGTTGGGTTGGGGATTGTTTTAATAAATGGAACGTGAACAATAAATTGAGGCACTGTTGAGGTCAAACAAGTGGAACGAAATGGATCCAGTGATGAAGTCCACAATATTCCACCACCCATTGCAATGCTCTCTCGAATATATATATATATATATATATATATATATATATATATATATATATATATATATATATATATCGGCATCCCCTCTGAAAAAATTTGGTCTTTTTTAAATTTAAAGGTCATTTGAGGTTTAAGGTTTAGATTCAGAATATGATCAGGAAAAAAGGGTTTACATTTAGATTCAATGTTCAAAATTAGGTAGCTTATTTTTTTCATTTAGTTCTCTTTTTAATATAAACTTAAGTCATATTTCGAACATTTTTACATGACGAAACGATTCTCGATCAGATATTGCCAATTAGTTTTGATGTAGAACAAATGGTTGAATAGATTGAGGAAGAATTGGAGCGAAGAAGAGAAAAATGACGGAGTAGGAATTTACAAATTTGGCGTCTGAGTTCTGACATAAGGTGGATTTTGGGCTTCTGATGCTGTTTGGGCTTCCAATAGTGCATTTAAAAATTGTAATCAATTTACAAATTTTTCGTTTATTTTCTGTTAAACTTTCAATAACTCCTTAGGGCAGTCCAATGGGTGAGAACGATGTATTTAGGCAGCCGTCATGTATAGTTGAACGGAACTTATCTTTTATCAAATAATACAATCAGTGAGAATTTTCTCTCTAACTTTCTAGTGGATTCCAAATTTATGTTCTTTTCTAGGTTATGCTTGTGATGCGTCAAGTTTTGAGTTGAATGCTACAATTCTACAGATATTAAGTTGAAGTAAGTGATATTCTCTTTGTTTGTCAAATAATATAGTACTATGTGTATTACTCTTCTGGGTTGTTTGCATTGGTCACAACACCACAGAACTGGGCCTTTGGGTGCTCTGTGTGGTCACAAACATCACATTACTTATCTATAAATATTTGGCTCTAGCTGGAGATTAAGATTTATTAATTATCTCCGATAAAATATAAATATAAATGGCTAGACAAATATATTCAAGAGACTGGGCAATTTTTATTTAAATTACACAGAAGAATCACAGTTTCATCATACACAAATTTTTATTTTTCTTTCTTTCATTTCTCAATTATGAGAGAAAAACTACAGCCTACACATAATACTAACTAAATAATATTGCTGACCTTTTCACTGTAATTCATGGTGTCTTCATCAAGTTCAAGAAACTTGTTCACCCACTCCAGCCCATAGGAGCCTTCAGCAGAGAAGTCAAAGAACTCATTTACATCGAAATTAAGATCCGAATTGTTCACACTTTCTTTTCCTCCTCCTTCTTCTTCTTCGTCCCCCTCAGTACCACTGTCTTTCTGGGAAGGTGTAGCAGTCTCTTGAGCTCTTGAATTCTGCAGTGTTTTCTCATTGTGATTGATTTTTTTGCTCAAATGAGAATTCCAATAGTTCTTTATTTCGTTGTCTGTTCGCCCAGGAAGCCTTCCTGCAATCAAAGACCACCTACACAATACAACATGTATGTCGTATGTTAGATTCTAAATGTTCTCTTATTTATCAGACGGTCTGATAATTTAGATTGGTGTTTAATTTTATTTCAATGTGCGGTCCAAATTGATAGAGCGCGTGACATGAAAAATGTGGATGATGACTAACCTGTTTCCTAGTAGCTTGTGAAGCCTAAGTATCAAGTCCTCTTCATCATCAGAAATGTTGCCTCTCTTAATGTTGGGTCTCAAATAATTCAACCATCTCAATCTGCAACTCTTCCCACATCGATTCAAACCTGCAGCAGCAATACAACAATGAATTATTTGAACAAATGAAGTCAGGTTTAGTTAAAATGAAGAAGAAATTAATGTGGTTTGTGTATTGGCTTCAATTAACCCTTTCGTTTTTTATTTTTTATTTTTTATTTTTTATTTTTCACTGTGTAAGCTCAAAACTAACCTGCTATGGAAGCCACTGTCTTCCATCTCTTTGCACCATGAATCTCAATGTATTCTGCAAGTTTTCTATCTTCCTCTGCTGTCCATGCGCCTTTGTTCATAATTCTTTTTGTCGATCCATCATTCTTCTTTGGAGCCATGTCGTGTAGCAGAGAAACAAAGAAAGAAAGAAAGATATAAGAGAGACTCAGAGAGATGATGGGTTTTATTTGCTCTTGGATGAGATATCAGTGAGAAGGACTGACTGTTGGTTGATGCTACAATGAGAGAGAAGGGTTTATATCCTGCTTGATTGTTATTGTTTTCTGAGAAGAAAATTGAAGAGTCAGCCAGTCCATCAATCTAGCTACCCTTCCAAGAGAGAGAGAGAGAGATTGAGCTCTTCATATCCCAACTACCAGTTAAGACTTAGAGCAGATTGTGTTAGACTGGGAAGTAGAATATATAAATCTTATTATATATATTTTTTTCTGTCCTCCAAGTTGGTCATCATAAATATTGTTTTCTTATCCTTGAATATGGAAATGAAAAGATACTGACCTTAGAAACCAGTCCCTTCCAAACACACCCAATTATATGTTGTTTCATAAATTTATTGAAACAAAAATTGTGTGTATATAGTTGAGACCATGAACAAGTTGTTTTTTTTAAAAAAAAATTAAAAAAATATAAGCAATATTAAAAGAGAGAGAGAATCAAACCCAAAACCTCGGTGCATGGCTAAATACTCTTAACCGCTTGAGCTACATATCTTTGCAATTATTTTTCTCTTTGTTAGCCGAACAAAACAAAATCTTTTCTACTTTGGGTGTAAAACTTCAAATTTGGATAATATATGTAGTCAAAACAAACTAAAACTCTGAACTTGGATATTAGAGGCTTTTTGAAGATGAGACGTTGGAGTGGAGTGGAGGGGAGGGAGGGAGGTAGGCACAAATGGTCCCCCTTTCAGTCTCTTTAGTTCTTTGTACCACATTGAAGGTTTATTAATTTTAAAACAAAATTATTGTGTCCCTGTGTGTTAGTTAACCATAATCAATTCTTAAGTGATATAATACAATATTTGGTTAGATTAAATAAATAAATGAGCACTGCTAGAAATATCTACAGTTGAAATTTAAAAAAAATACACCTAACCTAATGATTTTTTTTTTCCTTCTTTAATATTTCCTCAAAGTTTGGGCTTACTTTCTCATGTGAATTTGTACCAAATTGTCAGAATATTTTTTTTCATTTTCTACAAGATAAACTAAATTAAAGGAGAGAGAACTTGTGGAAATTGATATCTTCAGAACCAATCTTTTCCTTCTTTTATTTCCTCAAAGTTTGGGCTTATTTAAGCCTTAGAGTTTGGAGGAACTATCTTCCAATTGGAGAGAGAGAGCCAAAAGGGTATGTGAATAAATGAATAAATGGACAACTTAAAATCAGTAATGGGGAAATGTCTATCATCTTAATGAGCATTTATTTCCAACCGTTATTAATTATTAATTTATGTAAATAAATGGATAATAGGTAGAGCACAGTCAACTAGAGTAGTCTTTTCTTTCTTTCTTCGCCGTGGTTGGTGCGGTGACATTGATATTTGAACATTGGGATTCCAAGTTCTTACTTGTCACAATGTCATTGGATCTGTGTGTTAAGCTTGTAATGGAGTCAATTAAGCCAACAATTTGGGTGAAGAAAGAGGTCTCGTGATCGAGATTGGCTTCTTATTATAACATCATTAGTCCTTGTTTTCTAATGAAATTAATGACAAACAACAAATGCGGCTGCTCATAAATTGTCCAAGAATACACTCTTCCAAATTGAGGTTAATTTGTTTGGTTGGAGGAGTCTCTTGATTTCATTCATGACGTTTTCTTTGAAATGTATTTTTTTGACTAATGTCAAGGCTCATGTCTCATCCCTTTCTTGCTGTTGAATTTTTTAGTTTGGTTAATCTAGTTTTCGCTCGTACTATCGAGATTTTTTTATAATTGATTGTCTTGCATTATACTCTAAGTGATAATTGACTGCACTATAATTTATAGACAATCAAGTATTGAAGCTGGCACTATTGACGTGTGACCCTCTACGAGCACATAACTGGTTTTTGTTTTTGCTAATCCTATAATTAATAATTTGGTGATGATTATAGATACGTATATCCTTCAGGGCTTTTGTATGTCAATATTTTTTTGATAATCCTAAATTTAAAATTCTTTTGGTTTGAGGTGAGTCTATGATTAGATATGATATTTATTTTCTGTTCTTAGAATTCGTTTGAGATGACTTTTATAAGAAGCGCTTGTACTTTCTAGAAGTGTTTCTATTAGAAAAACGTCAAAATTTTAATTAATAATCAGAGAGTTTTGACAGTAGGATAAACATTTTAAATTAGTAGTTTTTTTTCTTTTCGAATAATTTTAAATAATACTCAATTTTACTAATTAATTTTAGATGCTCCTAAAATTAATGCCATCATTACCCTCGAAAGTCTTGAAATGTTTTGGCAAATGAATATTGACTCACATGGGTGATGCATGCATCCAATGAAAATTTGGGCAATTATTTTGCTTGCCACCTAAGGGCCTTTAGTGAAGACGAGATGAGAGACCACATGTTCTTGTCTCATTTTTGGGGATGAGAGAAGTGCGTAAGTATAGTAAAGGTAATTTAAGTATAAGCGGGTTGTTATTCACAGTACGACTGTGACACTTGTCGCCTAGCACGTGGATCACGTATCAAGTTTTTATTGTACATCTATGTTAAAAACTTTAAAGATCAAGGGATGTAAATTTATTTTAGAGCAATTAAATATTGCCTGTATTTAAAAAAAAAAGGGTTAATTATTTTTTGGCTTATTTTCTATAGTACGTACCCCTTGAAACTTCGGTCAAATATCATTTTACCCCTTAAAGTTAAAGTGGCCCACTTAAACCTCCTTGACCGAAGTTTGATGACTCACTTTGCCCCTTGCTGTCAACTTCATCCAAAAGTCCGTTAACTCTGATTACATGGCAAGTGGAGCCCACCTCTACATAAATAAAAATATAATTAAAAATTAAAAAATACATTTAAACAAAGTAAAATAAAATTTAAAAAAGTAATAAAATAATATAAAATAATCAAACAAACCCATCTCCCCTCCTCCCACCCCACCGCAGAACCCAGAACCTAGCCCCACAAACCCCTCCCCCTTCTTCTCCCACCTGCAACCCGATTTCTTCTGACCACCACCCACATAACAGAACCCCGTTCTTTTGGTATCTGTCCACAACTACTCATTCCCTCTTCCAACCCAACCTACCCGTCTCCCTCTCTCCCTCTCTTCTTCTCTCTTCCCTCTCTTCCTTTCTCTCCCTTCCACACACAAAACATTGAACCCAGTCGCACCAGCCTACCCAGATTCGAAAACAATGATGGTTTTTCAATTTTCTCTCTCTCTCTCTCTCTCTCTCTCTCTCTCTCTCATCGTGGGTCGTCGATTACCGAATTTGCGCAGAATCACAATCTTGTGTTGTGAACTCTGGAGAGGATCTCAATCTCGTTCTCCGCATTTTGAAGGCTTGTCGACGACGTCAATTGAGATGGGTTGGGGGATTTAGTTTTTTTCCACTGCCGTTGAGAATGACACGTAGAGAAAAGGCAAAGAAAGCTGGGCTTCTTGTCGATATGTTGGTGGGTTCTTTGAGATTGTGAGAATAAAGCTAGAGAGAGATTGAGATTGAGTTAGAGGAGTGATAAAGGTAAAGGTTGTATGAGGTGGTGGTGGTGATTGAATGGGTTGGGGAGGTAATCGTCGAGGAGAGTGTTGTGTTATCAATTTTTAAAATTTTGATTTTTTTAATGTAGATTTTTATTGTTCAGAGTGTGGAAATATGCTCTAAAGTCAGACATACATTGTAACTTTAAGGATATTTCATTACCTTTTACGGTAAATTATAAGGGCAATTAGTCGATTTAGGTTATCCACCTAAACGACAAGTCCATGTGCAGTGAGATGAGGAAAGCGATCTTAGGTCTAGGAGACCTTTCCCTATAACTCACACCCTGAAGAGTTCATGATCATAGGATTGTCAATTGGGCATTGACAATCTGCAAAGACTGGTGTACAGTGTATCTGCTTAATTGAGAGGATTACAGTCAAGTTATTTGTGTTGAGACACTAAGATAAGTGTATAGGTGTTCACTAGGGAGTGAATTTACTGAGCATAATCAATCGGGGATATTGTGTGGAAGTTTTACCTGCATGTCAAATAAGATCTCCATAATTGCAATAATGTAAATTAGTCCTCGACCTGAGTCACCACAGTTGTCTTGTGGAAGCGTCATGGACCTTTGATATACTAAAACGGTGTGCTCCTCAGGGGCATAACCATATTGTATGATTGAGGTTCATGATCAATCCATGGAGGCAGGTGAGTGTACAACAATGGATCTCTACCTTTAGTAAAGAATGAGAATGTTCTAACGATATGATTCATGAGTCTTCGGTCGAAGTATTAGGTATGATTGAGAATGGTGATTCCAATCACACTTGTATGAGTCATATAAGATTGAAGTTCACATTAGGGGCTTGACATCTTTTCCATGCCCTAATGCTATGAGAGAGAGAGAGAGAGAGAGAGAGAGCATTATTTTAGAGAAAAACTGTATTACATTGTAACTCCAACTGAATAGCTTTTCCACCTTATTCTATATTGGCTTGGGTAATCGTGACATGTTGTTAGACCTCACTCACGATAGGGAGAATTAAAAAGGGTCTTAATTCACAATCGATTAAGGAAGAGTCTGAATCACCCACTACCTTGCTGATTAGAACCTAACGAATCGCACACCTATAAAGGTAAGAGATGAAAAATTAATTAGGAGATGATGAGTAAGGATTAATTAGTTAATAAAGATTAATTAATTAATCAATACTCGGGACTTATATTGGGCCTAAAATTAGTTTTAGAGGTTCAAGGTCCATTGGACTTTGACTCATTAGGCTCATAAGATGAGTTCTACATGACAGCTTAAAAAATGAAGCCTAAGAAGCCCAATAAGCAAGAATTTTAGCCACATGGTAGAGATGGTGGGTTTTGACCCACTTGATGACCCACATGGGTCATTTCAAGTGATATGAGTCATGGGTGACCCAACTTGAAATGCCTAGCCTATATATAGATAGAGATGGGCATCATTTTTCTCTAGGGGTTAAGGAGGCTACACCATACTCCTCCCTCCCATCCACCATGGCCGGCCACACAAGGAGGGGTACTACCACCTCCACCTCCACCTCCTTGTGGATCTTCATCTCCTCCTTCATCCTCTTCCTTTGGTGTGTATGAAGTCAAAGGCCAAACATTTGAGTGGCTCTGTTTTGGAGAATCATTTGGTGAAGGCCCCCAAGGGTGATCAACCTTGAGACAAAGGTATAAAGAATTATATACTCTATCTCTAGTAGTTTGTAGAGTTGTCTAAGTGCTTCAATCCCTTTAGGCCTAAAGATATCTGGGCTAGATTTTGTTTTAAGCTCAAAGTTGTAATCTTTGCTTCCATTGCCTAGAGATTAAGTGTAATCTCATCTTTATGGCTTAATGAATCTAAAATATCCTAAGGTTTCCTTTAGTAGGCATATTAGCGAACCTCTATAATTATTGTGTTCTTTGTTGCTTGTTTATTTTCTAAGTGTGTAAGTGTTTGATTCATCCTCATGAGTTAAGAGTGTTTGTCACAAAGTTCATTAACAACAAGTTCTTGAGGTATTTCCGCACAACAAGTGGTATTTGAGCTACGTTAGCAGTAGGTGCTCTTACGATTTCAAGAGTGCCAATGTGTTTGAGATGGCCAATGGCAAGCAAACTTATGGTGGGAGCAGCTTGCAGCAGTTGAAGCAACCATAAGCAACCAACATGAATGTGGAGTTGAAGTCGTTCACCGGCAAAGAGAACTTCACTCTTTGACAAAGAAGGATGAAGTTTTCCCTTACACATCAGAATCTCAATGTTGTTATGGGAGGCAAGGAATAGAAGCTAGGAACCATGACAGACGATGAGTGGAATATGCTCAACCAGTTGGCCAAAGGGGCCATCAAGAACTACATCATAGATGAGGTGCTCATCAATGTGACGCAGGACACAGTGAAGTAGACATGGGAGAAGCTTAAGCAAATGTTTGCAGAGAAGTCGTTGTCTAACAAACCTTTCCTCAAGGAAGAGCTCCTAAATCTTCGGATGAAAGAAGGAGGAAATCTGATGGAGCATCTAAGCACCTTTAATAGGTGTGTTGCATATTTGCATATAATGGCAATGTTTAATAACATAGAGGATAAGGCTCTTATGTTGCTAACATCCTTGCCTCCGTCTTATAAGCATTTTTGAACTGAGCTTATGTTTGGAAAAAGTACCTTGGATTTTGAGGAGGTGGTGTAGGACATCATGACACATCACATGATTACTTAATGTTTGGGAGATAGCTCTCAAGGTGAAGGTCTAGTTGCAAATATCAGAGATAGAGGTCATTCAAAGAAGCGTGAAGGCAAGAAAGGCAACAGAGGAAGGTCAAAATCCAAGGCAGAGGAAGGTCAAAATCCAAGGCATAAGAAGGAAACGGACACAACCGGGTCAAAAGAACATTGGAAGAAGGTTGTTTCAAGTGTGGGTCAAAAGAAGGTTGTTTTGAGTGTGGGTCAAAAGAACATTGGAAGAAGAATTGTCCTACATGGAAAGAGAAGAAGAACAAAGGGAAAAAGGAAACAGACATAACTGGGGTCGTTACGAATGACAACAGTGAACTTTTGTGGATCAATAGCAATGTTAATTCTAACATATTTACTATTTCTTTAAAGGCTATCTCTTCCGATTGGATTTTGGATTCAAGGTGCTCATATCATGTGTGCTCAAATAAGGAGTTGTTTGATACATATGAGAAAGAAGAAAAAGGCGAAGTGATGATGGGGGATGGCTCAGTTTATGGAGTTGAAGGCACCGATTCTATCAAGGTGAAGATGCATGACAGCGTTGTTAGGACATTAGGGATGGTGAGATACATTCCAAAGTTGTGTAAGAATCTCATTTCCCTTGGTACTCTCGATAAGAATGGTTATACTTTTAAAGCTAATGAAGGGAAGCTCATAATCTCAAAGGATTCACTTATGATTATGAAGGCGAAGATTCAACCTAATTGCCTATATAGATTGTGTGGTACAACAATGACAGGTGGAGTAGTTGTATCCACTAGCAAGGACTTGGAAGATGAAACTCAAATTTGGCACTTGAGGCTGGAGCACATAAGTGAGTGAGTCATGCATGAGCTACACAAATGGAAATTGTTGAAGGGTGTTCGTAGCTACAAGCTTGAGTTTTGCAAGTATTGTACCATGGGAAAGTAATCTAAAGTGGCTTACAAGCAGCAAGACAAGGAGGACATGCGCACATGTGTGCTAGATTATATTCACACATATGTATAAGGGCCAACACCGGTTAAATCAAAGGGTGGAGCTCGCTATTTCGTGACTTTCTTGAATGATTTTTTTAGGAAAGTTTGTTGTTATTAGTTGTGTAGTTCTAGGTGTTGACTTCTCAACCCAAAAGAAGTGAAGGTGGATGATTGGTGTGTTGGAAGCTACAAGTTGAAAGGAAGCTTCTCTCATGCCCTTATAAGGAGAAGTGCATAACTACATCAATTAAGGAGAGAAACAAGAGAGAGTTCACAAGTTGCATCAAGTTTGGTTGAGCAAAGGGTGAGAGAGAAAAATATAGTGAGGATTGTGTTCTACGAGGGTTTGTTATTGTAAACCAAAGTTGTAACCTATTTCTCAAAGTGAAATTTCTCAAGGTGATCACCAAAGAGGATCTAGGCATATTGTGATCACCAAAGAGGATCTAGGCATATTGTCAAACCTCTATAAATTCTTGTGTTCTTTGTTGCTTGTTTATTTTCTGAGTGTGTGAGTGTTTGATTCATCCTTGTCAGTTGAGAGTGTTTGTCACAAAGTCTATTGACAACAAATTCTTGAGGTATTTCCACACAACAAAATTTTACTTGGCAAGTGAAATAATGAACATCACGAAATCATGAATTTTTTCCAAAATATCATTTTTTTTAAAACTGGATTGCAACATGAGCATTAGATTTTAGTTATTTTTTGAAATAGAAAAGAGTAAAACATAATATTGTATCAAGGAAGATCAAGAACAAGAAAAGGTACGTGTTTCCAAGTTCCAACCCACTGGCCATTTAGATACATTGACTGATTCTTCTTGATATTTCATTTTTTTTTATCCTCATTGATTGTCTCGTATTTACAAATAAAAACGGACGATTCTTAGGGCATGGGATTAGCACCTACGAAACAAAATTATCAATTTCTTTTATGGGGGTCAACAAAAAATCATCAATCTTAACAAATAAACCATGCCTCAATAAAGACACCACACGAAACTTGTTCAAATACTCAGTGGCGGATGCAGGAATGACCACTCATGGGGTCATAGTGTAAACTACCAAATAATTTTTTAAGATGAAAAAAATATTGAAAATGAAACGATAGTACTTTCACTCATAATTAATGTCAAAAATAATATTACAAGTTACAATTGTCCACGACGAGGTTTCATTTATTTGAATTGAGGCTTAGGGTTTAGAAATTAGAACTTACTTGAATTGAATTGTAAACTTTCACAAAAATAGTGGCGGCAACGGGAATGGCTGGTGGTGAACGGCAGCTAGCACCCTTGGTGGCGGTGGCAAGGGAGGAGATGGTGGTAGAGGTCTTGGGGAGATTGGGGTTAGGGAGGAGAAATATGAAAATTTGGAGTTTGGAGGGTCTGTTTTCGGGTCTGTTTGCTGTTAATTAAGAAGTTGCATCCCCTTTTTTTTTTTTTTTTTTAAAGTCCTAGACCAAAACGACGTCATTTTGGCTAGGTCTTTTTAAAAAAATTGCATTGCCCAAAACGACGTCGTTTTGCAAGGCAGTTTTTAAAAATAAAAAAACTGAAAAGAACCCCAGCCACCGAAGCTTCTTCTTCTCCATGGGGTCATTTCCATGGCTTCCAAGGGCAAAAACCAGTCCCTAACACTAAACTCCAGATCTGCCATGGGATCGTCTGATCCCATTGACCCCATAGTGGATCCGCCTCTGCAAATACTGTTGAACTTTTGAGTTTTGATAAGGAATAATTTTTCGCATGAAAATCCTACTGGCCAAGGATACCTTTAGCCGGTACGTATTTCATCAAATTGTTATAGCTATAGTAGTGACCCTACTCGTGCATGGGATGGCTCTTGTTGTTTATAGCTGTTTAATTACAAGATGATGATAAAGAAAGATTTATAATTAAGTGATCAATTTCTATTAATTAATTATAAATTATACATTTGGAATGGATTTGGTCGGCACAAAACAGATAATATGATAAAAAACTTATACCTGAAAGTTGAAACGTACGTACCTGACACTTAAAAATAAATGAGTATGGCAAAATCCTAATGGGTTTAAAACAAAAAGGATTAGGTTTTTATAAATTTAGGGTTTATCTTAATCAATTGCAGGCTGAACTTGCTAATTAAGAATTTCAACTTGCAACCAGGACTGAGTGTCGTTTAGCGTCAAGGTTCAATAATTTAACCTAGCTAGCTAGCTAGGCCCTTAGGGCTCGTTTGGGACTGCTTCTCTAAGAAGTACTTCTGCTCATAAGCGCTTCTAACAAAAGCACTTTTATTATAAAAATCTTGAATTTTCATAAAAAATTAAAGTGCTTCATGGAAAAGCACTTAGGAGTGCTTCCAGAAGAAGCACATAGCAGGTGCTTCTCCAGGAAGCGCTTCTATGACCCAAAAGCGCCCAGAAGCGCTTCTAAACTTTTCTGTCAAACGTTGTCAGAAGCGCTTTTAGTTATCAGAAAGCGTTTTGGCCCTTCCAGAAGCACTCCCAAACAGACCCTTAATCTTTCCATAACAAGAAAAGAAAAAGACTGTGTCCCCACTTTGTTTGAATGGATATAGCAAATTAGGAATTCACATGTGACTTATACGACTTTGATGGCTCATTGTTACCTAACTCTTATGAAGTCGTATATAATTCTTCCTAATAAGTGGCTGAAAATGCTTAACTTGTTGCTTTATATGCCCTAACCAGTTGATTTGACCTCTTCCCAATAGAGCCAAAAAAGAAAAGAAGAGTCTCATTTATAAAATAAAATATAAATTTAAAAAAGAAGAAAAAAGAGTGGTTGGACCTTCAAGAAACTACAATATAGTTATATATAGAAATTTTCTCCGCATAGGAGACATTCAAATGTTATTATCATACGAATGTCATTATAAACAAGGAAGAAAGTAGGGAGAATAGTAGAAAATAAATAACGTCTGCACAATAATAACGTCCGAATTTTCGCATAGGAAAATTTATGTGTATATATATCTGAAGTAAAAAAATAATAATAATAATAGCTACATGTTGGTAACCAAAAAAACTATAATTAATCTACAATGCGATACTTCTCATGAATCAAAATACATGCATGCATGCATGCACACGAGCATATACGCATATTTTTCTTTTCTTCCTCGTTTAACACGCAGTCGTTTTGTTTGACTCCATATTCCCAAGTCGTTAAATTGCTCCATGCAATGCCCTTGAAAAATTCCACTTTCTTTTTGCTGCTTCCAAAAACTTCTGTAACTTTGCCAATAAATTTTTATTTTTTGTTGTTGTTGTTCTTTTACATTATTGCATGGTATAAAATTGCTTACGCAATTGGTCAGGGTAAAAAAAATAAAAATAAAAAACCCCCCTCAACTTCTCCGCTTTTGCTGTCATGAGATTCGAACCTAAAATCACTGGTCTGCAAGTTAATATTTTTTTCACTAGACTAAATCCGTGACTTATTATGGCAATGTTTGCAAGAATAGGGTTAAAGGAATTCGTTTATTGCGCAGCCCTAGAGATCATCAAGTGTTACAAATTGGTACGCATGTAATTAAGTTGATTTCATTAATTAATATATGGTTTTTTGGTTTTAGAGACTTCTAGTGGGTAGGAGCATTGTACTCGTTCCCAAAGTATATATTTTTTATGTCAACTTTATAGTCTATATAAACACATGTGACGAGACAACATGTTAACTTTAACATAATGAAACGTGACCTAATTAAGCCAAATTCTGGGGACCTGGTCTGGGCTGCTATATATATGATTAGGAGAGCCTGTAAAGTGAGTTAAATTACCATATGGCAACGTGAAAGTCACCCGTTTAAAAATATATAAAGCAAGTTGGCCAACCATAAGGTTTGAAATGCCATCCAGAACTTTTCATGCAATGATGCAACCCAAAACCATAACCTAAAGCTGTGTCAATTTTTAATATCTTTTTATCAGATCTGGTTTTCAATGGATGAAGACCCTTGCGTATAGTTTTCTGTGTTCATAGAACTCCATAATATATATAATCTTCGGTTTGAAATGTTTTCATTTAAATCATATTTCCAATGTAATCTGCTGGAAGAAAAAAAAGTTAGATAAATAAAGGGAGAAAGTATACAATGATATGGTAGTAGCGGTGTATTTTTCACTCAAATATAGCTAATAAAGAGAGAAGGCGATAGTCAAACTTGAAACCTCTTGTCATGTTCCAACTTTGACAAATACATTGACTAAATTGGGTTACGGAGTCGACTATATGGACCAAATTGGTTAAATTAAAAACACGAAGACTAAATTGGAGGATTGAATATAAAATATAGGGACCGTTTTGATATTTTTAAAAAATAACCAAAAGTTTTCTATTTCGACGAAAAACTCTCGACTTTAGCCCTCAATTCGAAGAGGGAAAATAAAATATACTACAAAGTAAAAAACTCTTGACCTCAGCTTCAAACAGACTTGAAAGAGGCAGGCCTTGCCCCATAGGTACAATCGTTCAATTTAATTTAGCCCGTTTGAGGACTGGCCTTCGGCTCCGTTTGGAAATTACAGTAATGGGCCAGGAGATCATCAAAGTCCAGTATAGGTTAAAGGGTTTTTTTTATTTTTTTGGGATCGAGATTAAAGGGTTTCTAAATACACACAAAACTTTGTTTTCCCAGGTTCTAATAGAGTAATGCTATTTGAACACACAACATTGACACACTTAATTGACACCCACTGATGTGTCAATGTATCATTCGCTGAACAAAAAACGAGGAGAAAAAAAGAGCGAATGATACATTGACACATCAGCGAGTGTCATTAAGTGTGTCAATATTGTGTGTCCAAATAGCATTACTCTATTAAGATTACAAATAGTTTACCTTTCTTTTCTGCACATAAGTATGGGTTTAGCCAAGAGAACCCACAAAAGTGGTCCATGCTAGGCTAAAGGAAAATGCTAAAGATACCAACTTTTTTTTAATACAAATAATATTATATTTTAATCTAATCTAAACAATATGATAATATTATTTTGGGTTAATCGCACCAATGGTCCCTAAACTATACCCGTAGTTACACTTTGGTCCCTCAATTCAATTATTAGTTGCAGGGGTCACTCAACTAGGTGCTATGTTGCACCAGTAGTCCTTCCGTCAAATCTGTTAAATTTTCTGTCAAAAGTAAGGATAAATTCGGAATTTCATCCACAACCCTCCATTGCTGCACCCAATCCTTGCCGACACCAAAAAATTCAGACCAGCATAACCCACCAACCCCTCTTCCCTCTCAACCTCTCGAAGGTCACGATCGTCGCAGACCGGAGTAAGAGGAGATGGATTTAGGGCCAGAGAGTTGGGAAGCGAGAGATGTGGAGGCCACCGGCATGCCTGACTCAGTGAGTTAGAGCTTCCGAGTTGGGGTTTGCTTGCTCTGTGTTTTTACTTGTATTTCACGAGTAAGAGAGTGAGTCACTCAGAGAAAGAGGGTGGTTGGGTTTTATGGTAACTAGAAGGTGGTTGGAATCGGGATTAATAGTGGTAGGGCTACAACTATCGCAATTGATGGGTGATTATTACCAAGCGAGATTTATCAGGCGAGGAAGAAGACGCGAGAGAAGTGAGGAGGGTTTCCCAGGAAAACTCAGAGCTTTGGAGGGCAGAGAATTCCTCGGAACCAAGTATGCTTTTGATGCATGAATTGGGTTCCTCAACCAACCTCTGAAGCAAAATTGTTTGGTTACTCAACCATCGCTGAGAGCTACTAGAAATTGCCAAAGCCTTGGATTGTAAACTCCTCCTCGCTGCTGACAAAACTCTGCAAACTAACGCCATGGTTCTGTTCTTAGTTCTTACTGTACTGAAGGCAGAAGCAAACCCATCTCCGATAAGCACCAGAGAGGTGAAGGCATGCCCAGGCTCAGAGAGAGAAAGGGAGGGTTGTGGAGGAGAGGGAGGGGTTGTGGATGAATTTCCAAACTTACCCTCATTTTTGACAGAAAATTTAACAGAGTTTGACGGAGGGACTACTCGTGCAACATAGCACCTAATTGAGCGACCCCTGCAACTAATAATTGAATTGAGGGACCAAAGTGTAACTACGGGTATAGTTGAGGGGCCATTGCTACGAATAACCCTATTATTTTAATCTAATCCCCTATTATTTTAATCTAATCCCAACTACAGAAGGATTTGAATTCAAACTCGAGTGCATAGTGAAGTCATCACTATGCAACTACAGAAGCATGCACGAAAAAGGAGTTGGGCCAAGTATATAACAAAATCACAGTATAGGTAAAACCTTTACCCGTATAATTCTAGTGTTCTTGATGCAAATGTGACAATTACAAGTCAACAGATGGTGTAACAAAACCTCATCAGAGAAAAACTCTCGTTCTTTTCCTGTTTCTTCTATACCTTTTTTCTTTCTTTTCAACAACATTGATCTAACTCCAATCTACACCCTATGGAAGTGTCCAAAAGCTTTCTTCAATATACTATATACAGCAGACAAAAGCAAAACCATTACAACCTTCTTTGAGGCCAACATCCTGAGGTTCACCCTCACACCATGTTTCCTCATTAGCCTCACCACTGCCACGCCCAACATGAGAAGCCAAGAACCAACAGCACCGAACACTGCCTTAATCGTGTCAGCAGGTCCACACACATTGCCCAACACATCACTTGATACTTCCACATAAGACCATGTAGGGTCTGCTTGGCTGCTCTCTGTCCGGTTTAGTCCAAGACACTCATTCAGCCAATCTGAGAACAGGACAAGCACTTTAGCTAGCCAAGCAACCTCATCATCAGAGATGGGTCGCTTCATCCAGTCACCCTTGTATTTGATATCACCCAAAGTGTGGTTGCCAACTCTCCTGGGCTTGAATATTTCATCACGGTATCGCGTAGACTGTTTTGCTTCTGGGGAAAATGACAGTGCCTTTACAATATGGCCGCCAAATAGGCAGCCTACCTGCGCTTTTAAAGAGTCTATGCACTGGAGGTTTTCCGCACCATTATCACCAGAAATGGCTTGCAACTCAGCTTCTGCACGTAATATGAACAACTGCCATAGCAAAAGAGTGACCATTGGTTGAGATCTCATTAGATAGATGTATTTAACTTCATAAACAGACATAGTTAGAAAACAATAATAATAATTAAAAACCTGAAGCAGCTGTTGCCCGCCATCTTCTCCATCACTGAACAATTGTAAATCTTTGTTCCAATTCTCATGCAAGAAAGACCCATCAGCATCGCTCTCAGACAAGCCATCCTCCCAGTCCTAAGGTTACCAATAAATCATACCCAAAATTAAAAAACAGTCAAACACTGACCCAAACAGTTGGGCAATCAAGCACACATCATGTACTTGAAAATAAGATTAACACATCAGACGATAGAGACGTTACCAGCAATTGTTCACGAATTGGAGTAACAAATCTATATAAGCTATTAAGCATTGATTTGCCTGATCCTGCTTGTTTGGAATGAAAAGCAGTATCCACCATCTTTATAAGGTCCATTAGCACTTTGGATGATGTCAATATAGTTAGGACCTATATAAAAAAATTATAATCAGAAAGAAAAAAATGTCTTGTTATTAATTTCAGAAATAAATAAAGATTAAGTAATGCGTAGGTCATTGGAGAGGGATCTGCATAAATTATCATCACGCTACTCTCAATTAAGTTTTAATATCTAGTACTAGTTGGCAAACATGTTGCTGCTACCACCAAAAAATTTCCACTCTCCATCGGAGTAAAGCTAATTCTTAAAGATCTTCACTACTTTAAATTCCAATTTTGTAATCCAATATCACAAATCTCTTCATATATAGCAATGCGTCTTGACAGGTCAAAGCTCAATAAAACCTTAATAGAGATCTAGCCAAGTTCGAAAGTGTGAAATTCCATTGAAAGTGATCATAATAGTTTGACATGAGTATTTTTTTAAATGATTATTTGCTCAATCATAAAATTCATGGACCTCCATATAATCTTCATTCATAGACATTCAGCTATAAAGTGTATGAGCATTCACAGTTAAAAAGACTTAGAACTCAACATTCAAGGCATGGTATCAATGGAAGGTTACGAAGCATTAGATCAGACATTTCTCCACATAAAACAGAGTTTATGTTGATTTATGATTAGTTAGCTATTTTTCATGACTGAAGTCATATCCAGTTCAAAATTGCATGTTGAAGATTAAGCACACCAATTAATCTCAGGAGACACGAGGAAACTAGATTAGCGAAAGAAGAGAAATGGTTTAGAATCTGACCTTCAAAACCATCTGGACTATCATTTCAGGATTGGTGTGAAGAAACTTGTGTGCGAACCCAATAAAATGCATAACCAAGGAACTGTAGTACAAGTAGTTGGCCAGCACATAACCCTGCCAAGAAGGTGTATAACCACAGGCTGCATGCTGCGAGCCCTCTTTTCTCCCATTCCTAGACGATCCGTCAACAACAGCATCAAGCTCTGAAAAGTCATCCAAACTGATAGCCCAAGGTTCCATATAAGTAATCCAAACTGAAAACACCTCTGAGATATTCTTGGTCGATGCCCCCACTGGGTAAAACAAGAATGTCCTCAATATAAACCTGTACAGCGGCCTCTGTATCAACAAGTGCCAAGACCCGATACAGGGTGAAACCGCCATTACATCCCTTGACTTCAAGGTGTCGTATGAACCCGACACTCTCCACCTCGGACTCCCACAGGGTTCCACATTCTCATTCCCATCTCTGAGTACGACCAAACCCAGATTCAAATATTTAACAAGCAACTTCACCACCTCTCCTAACCCAGGGGCTGGTGGGGTCTCACCCAAAACTGACCGGAATGGAAACGAAACCCCAAATGACTTACACTGATTAACAGGTAATGGTGAAAAATCGTTATCAACCAACCAAAAGTTTACCAAAGCATTTACAAAAAACTCTGCCTGAGCTACAACCGAGCTATCATATCCTGAAGCGTAATGCAATAGCGAACTTCGGTATGGAAGGTGTTGATTCAAATCAGTCACGCCCACAAATGTACAAAGATACGCATATAAAAGCCTAACATACAGATTACACTCAATTGTAACCTCTACCCCACGCCTAGTGCCTGAAAAACCCGAAATTGACGAAACCCAATTCTCAAATTTAAACCTTTTGTTCCTTTTTATCGAACCACTGTCACAATTTTCACTATTGCCGCGACAAACAGGGTAATAAGCGAACCAAAACATGTAATATTCAAACACATTGAGCTGAACTTGACACAAGTTAGGCTTAATTGGGTCTTCCTTAACCCTATTTTTAAAAATTGGGTCTAAATCAGATAATACCGGGCTGTAATTTTCAGAGGAGAGCATGAATCGGACCCATTCCGGCAACCGTTCGATGGGGAACACGTATTTGACGAGGGAGAGGTGGTCGACGGAGGAGATACAATTGAAGAGGAGGCTGCTGGGGGCGAGGAGGGCGAAGAGCCTGTTGGCTAGGTCTACGTCGTTGGATGCGAGGACGGTGTCGATCCAGCCGTTGGATGAGGAAGACGGGGAGGAGGGCGAGGCCTGTTGGTGCTGTGATGGTGGCGGTGGTGATGACGAAGCGGCGTCGTCGAAGCCGAAGAGCTTGCAGATGAGGGTGGGGAAGGTGAGGGAGAAGAAGTGGCGGGTTTGGTCGGGTGAGAGGGAGTGCAGGAAGGACTCGATGGAGGCGCAGGTGGAGGAGATCTGGTGCGGGGCGGAGGAGGCGAGGATGGTGCAGGCGAGCTCTTGGGATTTGGAATGGGTATCGACGGCGTAAGAGTGCGGGAGCATGGTAAGAACGGTGGGGTCGAGTGTAGAGAGAGAGAAAGAGAGTGTGAGGCTTTCAGGGTCGCTAGGGTTTTTGCAGGGGAAGAGAGAGACAGAGAGGGGTTTTCAAAGTTTTAAATGAGAGAAGGAAAGCTGTGGCGCGTTTTTATGGGGGAAGGGAGGGAGGAGAGTACGTGGCGTTAAATTGGGAGTCTTTGGGTGACGTGGACATCGTTGTGGGGTCCAATTCATTGGCCAGGTTTCTTTTTTTGTTTTATTTTTATTTAAAATAGAAACAAAATATCTGGATCAGAAGGGGCGGGAAGGCTCTGGAGACGTTGACGTTAGATGCCAATCGTTGGATCTTCAAAATATTTTAGGTTTTTTTTTCTCTAAGCAATTGATTTAAGATTTCTCTACAAGGAATATATGATTGTTTTTGTGCAACATTAATATTGTAAAGAGAAAATGTGTATGCAACATTGATTTTTATTTATATATATATTTTTTTATACAAGTGATATTGCGAGAGTTGAAATTTGAACACATTACCTTATTTGAATAAATAACTGCTCTTAACCATTTGAATTATAAGATCTTTGTTGCATACATTGATTCTTCAAGTTGAGCATGTTTGTTAAACAACTTTTTGTTTTTAATTTGCCTGGAAGAGAAAAGGAACTAAGCAATCAAATTCCAACTTCTTCTATGAAATCAATATAAATTCATATATGTAAGATTTATATACAAAATTCTTACAACATATCTAGTAATGAAGAACAATAAGATAAAAAGTAATGTTATGCATGTTAAAATTGCATAGAGATAGACCCATGAACCATTACTACAAAATATTGATATTGTTCTCAACTTAATCACTTACGTAGTTCGATGGATGTGAGGTATTATACAAAAAGCATCAATACTATTAGTAGTAGAACCACTTATTATATGTATCTTATTCTGTAAAGTTTTTGAAGCGGAACTTTACATTCTTCAATAATTAAAAATAAAGTAACAGGATAAGTGGACGCTGGAGAAAGAAGTGAGAGAAAAGTTAGATTTGGATGGATATGATGAGGTATCTACAATTTAATTATAGCTTAGCTTAAGAACATATAAAAACATGAGAAGTGGCAAACAATTTTAAAGAAGATTTGATTATATTTTGCACACCTCTACTTGTCATGTTTACATTTGATTTTTTATTTTATTTTATTCAAGCTACATGATTGCTTAAGGAGAAACTTGTTCTATTAATTTACCATGCATGGATACATTTTATAGTCCATTAAAAGAAAATAAAAACTCCAAAAATGTTAGTTAGTTGAGTTTTTTGGCCTCAAGTCCTGTAAATGGAAGTTCGAAACCCACGAGTATCCATAAATGTTTGTGTGTAAACCCGCATCCCCCAATCGCTTGTATTAAAAGACCTCCAAACATTTTGCGAAACTCACATAAACCATCTTTATTTATTTGTCAACTCTCCTAAGACTCCAAGTGGCAGCATTTTGTGTTGCCTTGCCCGGCTACCAAGTTGGCCGAATCCCAAAAGACAAGAAAATCAGCCAAGAATAGACATGGGCCTAGATCCTCAACCAAAATATGGCCCAAAGAGTTTCCGGGTTGGAGGCTTGCTCATACTATATCTATAGTCTATTTTAAGGCTTACTTGCACAGGTCCAAATGGAAACTCCATGTGTTTGGGCTTTAGCCACCCCTTTTTGTCCCAACCCATTTGTTAAGCTTCGACAAAAAAAAAAAAAAAATCAAAATCAAAATTTGGTGTAAGTCCAGTTCTTATAAGAGATTTTGGGTGCAATTTACGTAGAAGTTGTTGATCCAAATCCTTTAATTTTTGCGCCACATAAGATTAC
Organism: Prunus avium; assembly: GCF_002207925.1. The sequence goes on along the minus strand of NW_018921704.1, from coordinate 21,590 downwards.
ATGCCTTTTTTGATTTATTTATGTTTACATTTTGTTTTATTTATTTATTAATTATTTTGTTATTCCAATTATGCTCCTAAAACATAAATAAGGTAAATTATGAATTTATAAAACACGTAAATTATTGATTTGTAAGATATTAATTATCAAATTTGATTTGAATTTAATTGCAAATTTATTTATTGAATTTTGAAAATTTTCAAGGTATAACCGCCACCTCAAAATTTGTAATCAAAGTTTTCATACCTTAACAATAGGTAAGGTATCCATGCATACACATTTTGTGCATGTAATTAAACCCATAAATTACCTCTAGTCTAGGTAATTAAACCCAAAAGCCAGCTCTTGTGCACATAGTTATACTCATAAATTGCCTCTAGTCCAGGTAATTGAACTCATATAATACCTTTGGTATGGATCTTTAAACTCATAATTAATTGAAAAACATATATATCTAAAAGGTTATAGAAAAAGGAAAAAAGAAACTTCCACCTCCACAACAGGTATACTCACACTTTAGTATATTGAGATAAAACTCCATAAAAATTGCTTTGAAAAACCCAAGAAAAAAACTATTACTTGGAAGGCAACTATGTGTGTGTGTCTATATATATATATGAAACTCTAGGAACAATTGCTTAAGAAAACTCAAGAAAAAAACTATTACATGTAAGGCAAGTACATATATATACACAAAGAAATGCATTGTATATATAAGGAAACTCATATATACACACACGTGCGCGAGCACACACACGCACACACACACACACACACACACACACATATATATATATATATATATATATATATATATATATATATATATATATATATATATATATATATATATATATATATATATATATATATATATATATATATATATATATATATATATATATATATATATATATATATGCCCACTCCGCATTGTATTTCACTAATCCAAACCGTCTATGTTTTAGATAATCATTCAAAGATCATCTCTACAAAAAAATCACTTGAATCCTATACCGTTTGACCACTCAATTGTGTTATATATATATATATATATATATATATATATAATGCTGAATTTTAGGAATGTGTTTTCATATAATTCCATTTATGATAGTGACATATAATGTAAATTCCTTAAAAATTATGTACATACTAATTGCTTACTTAGCGAGAGTGGACTGCAATTGAAAAGTGAGAGCATGTGGACTACATCCATTACATCTTGATGAAAATAGACCTATATTTTAGAAGTCCCAAAGAAACCCCATTGGTTAAGCCAATCCATGGCACATGTGAAAGCCCACATGTAGAAAATGCCCAAATATTTTATCTATATAATGGATTTTCTCCCTCGCACTATAACTATTGAGAGTATTTATCCCATGTTAAAAAGTTAAGGGATCCAACATGGACTTATAAGAGCACTTCTAGCGCGCAAGGCCAGCCCAGGCAGGAGGGGGTCCAAGGCCCGTTTTGCAATTCCAGAGGCCAAATGCAGCTCGGGCAATGCGTGGGGCCCACCAACCTAGGTAAGCCCACAAGAAAATCCAGCATGTGCTGTTGGTTGGGCAAGTGACGTAATGCTGATGTCATAATGACGTAAGCAACCAATTAAAATAATAATAAAAAGTGAAAAAAAGGAAAAAAAAAATTCAGATTTTTTTAGTTATTTATAAATACCTAGCCATATTTTTTACTTCCCACACCAACATCCTAAACCCTATAAAAATTAATTGTTTATGAATAAAAAATAAAAATAATTTAAAGTGAATAGTAATTGCCATTTGCCATGGCAATGGGTGGAAACACATTTTACCTTTTGCAAGGGCTGACACTATTCATATGAATAGTAACAGCCCTTGCCTCCCTTTACCCTTTGCCATGGCAATTGAGTGGAAGTGCTCAAAGGAGTTGGGCTACTGCTCTCATAAAGAATTAGTTTTGTGGTAGAACATAAACTTCCTTCATGATCTCAGAGTAGCCTATCCACATATTAGGCTCAACGGCCACACGTGCTCTAACGTCAACAAATATGTGTTGAGAGTATTTGTCCCACCTACCAACCTCAACTTCCTTCAATAACTCTCTCTATCAAAAGGCTCTCAAGCTTCTATTATGTAAGTTGTATAATTTGTATTCATTATAGAGAATCCAACGCTACCAAGGTGGATGTAAAATTATAGAGAAATTCCAAAACTACGACCGATGAGGATGTAGACCAACTTGGGTGAACCACGCTAGATTATGTGTGTGTTGTGATTGTGTGTTTTATGATTTTAACCTTTTTGACTAATTATTGATACAAACAAACCATACTTAGCATTATGCAATTAATATATATATATATATGAGAAATGTTGTGTTGCATAATAATAGAATATATATGGATTTATGGTTCATGACGTGAGTAAAACTTCAAATGATGAGGTGAAACGTGTACTCATTGTCCAATCTTATTGAGGCTCCAAGTAATACTCAATAGGGACTTGCGTCTGAGAATTGGATCTACCCATATAGTTCAAGTACTTGGCTTGGCTTTTGTCAAGTTAGGGCCGTCTTAAACGAGCAGCTAGACGCAACGGGCTTGTAACTCAAGTAGTATAAGAATATTTTATCTCTGCATCCTAGGTCTTAAGTTTGATTCCCCCTTTCCTCAATATCGCTTATATTAATTAAAATTTTAAAAATAAAAATAAAAGGAGCCAGCCAGACTCCATGTGATGTTCATGTCGAAAATAAGTGTTGAGCTGACTCAGAAAGAAGTACCAACAGAGAGTGCATGCATATGGAAGGGAAAGAGAAACCTCTTTTGACAAACTAAATAATTATCAAAGTACAATATCCCTTGATTTGTATTGGTCCTATCCTATTCCCCTTCACGCGAAGTCCATAATTCGAGAAATCAGCATCTAAACTAAACTCTTTGGCTAATAATATTGAAGCAAATGTCAAGACCACAATAGCATCAGAAGGTCCACCATGCCCAACGAGACAATGTCACAATGGCCATTTGTAATTCTTGCAAAAAAGTTCATGCATGCGTGAATAACGTGCATTTTTAGCATTAACTTAGGAAAGCTGGACAAATGTTACATGTTTAGGGCTAGTTTGGTATTGCTGTGCTTTTTTTAAAAACTGCTTCTGCTGTGCTGTGAGAATAAACAGCTGTGAAAAAAAACAGCTAGGCGTTTGGTAAACTATATTAGAAAAAGTGTTGTAAAGAGTCGAAGTGTTTGGTAAATTTTTATTAGAAGTGCTTTTAGTATGTATAATGACCAATAAGGACATGATGATGAAATTGTTACTTATTTTGCTGCAAATTCTAAATTTTTAAAGTAACAAAATTAGTTCCAATTCTAAATATTGTGACCAAAAATATAAAAAAAATAAATAAATTAAATTAGAAAAGTAACCTAAAAAAACCCCATCCCACGGTACCCACCTGTATCTCTCTCTCTCCATTGCCCCAAAACACCAAGAGAAAAAACCCAGATCAAGAATTTTAAGAACCAAAAACTCAACCCAAACCCAAATAAAAACTGTGTTGTCATCAAAGAAAACAACAAGAAGGAAATCAAATCCAAATGAAAATTTTGTTTTCCTGTGGTTTTGATTTGAGTTTCAACTTTCCCTTGATTTTGGTTTCCAAGAGAAGGTCAACGAATTGTTGATGGGTTCAAGAATCTATTTTTTGTGAAAATCATTGATGAAGGAGGGTAGATGCTTGTGTTGCTATCGATTTTGGTCCTCCACAATTAGCATACAGATGTTTGAAGATATATTTGGGGTTTGGATCTTTTGTGGTTGGAGTGGATATCACAGACTGGGGGGCTGGGGTTGAGTTTTTTTTAAGATGTGGTTTGAATTTTTGTGGCTGGAGTGGAGAGCTAGGGGCTGGGTTTTTTTTTTGGTCGGAGGGGAAGAAGATGAATCGAGTTGCAGACAGAAGTCGAGTTGCCAGAGAGAAGAAGAAGAATCGAGTTGCAGCACCTTAACGTAGAATAGAAAGAGAGGATAATGGATGTCATTTGCTAAAATAAATGGGGGTACTATAGGTACTTTGAATGTTTCATTAATTGCTCCGCATGCTTCCATCCGCAGCAGTTTTGAGAAGCACCTCTTGAGCTGCTTCTGAAATCTGCTGTGAGTCCCATACATTTTGAAAAAAAGCAGCCTTATCTTGATTTACCAAACACTTTTTCATTCAAAACTTAAAAAATAAGTTGCTTCTTTTAAAAGTTAAGCAACCCCAAACTAAGCCTTAGATTGGCGACAAACTTTACTGGACTCTCTGCACACTTTCATGAACATTTTTCTCACCGCCAATTAATGGTGGTGATTATTATCATCACGTTAATTATCATTAGGTGAGTATAATTTTTATGTAAATTAAATCGCAACATTCAATTAATAGTGGTGAGCAAAAATTATTCTCTCATGGATATGACGAGACAGCATCGAGCTAACATGTACCAAATTATGGCATTATGTTTTTGGATGTTGATTTGGTATACTTGTATATATGCTTATTAATAGTTTAATTTCCATACCCAAAAAAAGAAAGAAAAAAGAAGAAAAAAAGAAGAAAAAGTGGGGTTACATGCAGGCATGCTGGGCAAGGATTCTACCTTGTCTTCCAAGTTTGGCTTTGTACTTTATTTGTCTTCTTACCCCTTTTCCTCTTCTTTTATATACCCAATGAGTTATTTCCCTTTGTTTTCTCTCTTTTTACCTTTTCTTTGAGGGGAAGAATACAACATACCCCCCCTCCCATTACCTCCTCCATTATGAACTCAGCATTATTGCTTTCTTCTTTTGGACTGAATACCTTGAAGCATTTCATGATCAAAGTACCCCACTTTGGTACTTGTCCTTACTCTTCCATCTCTTCTAACCCATGACAACATAACTAGTTGATCATGATCAAGTCATCACAAATTATTTCCCACCTAATCCACGTGATATATATATATTCGCATAGCTGTTAATGCAGGAATCAACTTGATATACTTTAATTATGGTGTTAATTATGTGTACATATAATTTTAATATGGAGATGATCATGATTAGAGTCATGATCGATTTAGCTTTATTCCATCCAAACCTTGTCAATCAACATCTGCCAACTCAATCCTCTCTCTATGAATTATTTTGAGATAGGTTTTCTCCCTCCACGAGACTGGGAAATGCATCACGTGTTCAATATCAGTAATTCTTTATAAAAAAACTTGGTAGTCAAGATAATGAGAGATTATAGAATATTACGGTAATAAGGTTACGTGGCACATCTTGTACACGTGTTATAATATTAGTGGATATTTATTGATGCTATTTTCTAAAATGGGGGAAATAAACCATGTTGTCCACCCATATTATAACACATGTACAAAATGTACTATGTGGCCATACTACCGTAGTATTCTATAATTTCTCCAAGACAAGAATGCCAATGCAGCAGTAAAAGCTTTGAAATCCATTATTCATAATCTGTTCTTAATGTTCATATATATCGACAAGTTTCTATTTTGGCCATAATGGAAAAATAAAAAGGAAGAAAGGAAAAAGGCCAAATGGGTACATATAGTTTTTATTTTTGTGAGATGCTATGCTTTTTTCCTTTCTTTCCGCACATGGTTGCAATTAGGTTTTCGTGATTTTACTGTTACATTTTGATAGTCAAGGCCTTTTGCTTCCTATGACATTGGATTGCCTCTTGAAGAAGTAAAAATATAAATAAATTCAACTTTTTCCAACTCTTATCCCCTCCCATTCCCACTCTTTTTCTCAAACAGAACTTTGGCAAGCTTGCCTGTGGGTCTACATAAGTTTAAATGTTCCACTCTTTAATTTGATTATGTGGGAGTGTTCAAAGACAAGAAATTTCTTTGATCCTTGGCCTTTTTTCTCGAACAATCAACATCTTTCCAGCAAAACACAAGCACGTTTTTCGGTTTTCAATTCTTTTCACTATAGATATTTTGCAACACGGATTCCGGGCCTCTACATTTACATATTGCGCATTTACCTGCATTTTGCAATATCTCAATCATTTTAATAATCTAATTGCTTAAGAGATGACACATCATTAAACTCGTAAAATCCAATAACTTAAAAATTGATTTAAAAGAACTAGAAACCCAACTCCCTACCACCAATGTCTCCGCCACCCGTACCCTATACACCCCCCACCCAAGCCGCCATACAATCCTCTCTCTCTCTCTCTCTCTCTCTCTCTCTCTCTCCACTCTTACCCACCCACCACAACGCCATCCAAGATACCTGCCATCTCTCTCTCACTCGCCCATTTGCATATTGTTGTAAAGGAAAAACAAATAATTAATTTCAATCATTAATGGCTGTGATGATTTGTGGCAGCCCCCCTCCCCCCGCACCTCTAGTTTAGAGGGAGTGGTATTTTGTTTTTTTGTTTTTGTTTTTTATTTAAACAGTAAAACAATTATTAGTTTTAAACTGTTTTTCTGATAGAAAAGAAAAACAATTTTAAATAGATGATGTGTCATGTTTTAGACGATTAGATAACTAGGATGACTTAGATGTTGCGGAATGTGGATAAATGCACAATATGTAAATATAGAGGCTCAGAATCCTTTGCAACACACAAACACTGTTTTTTTTTAAAATTCTTTTCCTTGTAGGTATTTTGCAAAACACAAACACTTTTTTTTTTTTAATAATTCTTTCCACATGATTTCTTGTTTTGACAGCCAATTCTTTCGAAGTAGAAAACCAATTCTTTTCCCTGTAGGTATTTGTTGTTTGTAATATTTTTCTGGATTCCATCTCCTGTTTTGTATTGTCATTTTCGATTGTATCTCATGTGTCTTGTACTTTTATCTTGCAGTGTACCTTTTTTTTTTTTTCTTATAATGGTAGTGCACCCTTAAAATATATATATATATATAATTGCAGTTTTAAACAAAAAAATTGGTTTCATAGTTTATTATTTGGCAATATTCATTATTTGAATATGAACATTTTGTAAATCAGGAATTAAATTAAAAAAGAAGTAAAGCATTTATGATTCTCTAAAATAGGGAGTATGGTTGGAGTTGAAATGTTTTAGAGAGCTCCGAAAATAGTTTTTTTAATATATTTTTAGCTAAATTTTAACTAAAAAATAGAGAGCATGATTGTGAATGCTCTTAATAATGTTGCATCGATTAATGGCATGTATCACACTGTAGTGGACTTGAATCTCCTTAAAGAGGGTACGATATCTATACTTCAACCTAATTGCCTAATTGTCTATGTAGATTTTGGAAGAAATTTTTATTCTTATTTATTTTCTAAATTGTATTTTCCCTACTTTTGTTCTTATTTTGTGGAAGTCAAAAGTGAAGCCTAATTGCATAGGTAAAACCATCAAATTAAAGTTATATAATTGTCAATTTCAAATAATTATTCCTTTAGAACAAAAACACCATAGGCTTTTATGCAAATTATGCTAATTGTACCTTCCTAAATAAGTTCACTTTACAACTATGTCTCTGTCACAAACATAAAGTAGTAAAAGAGTGGTGATTTAGTAGCTAATATTCTACATGCATGATGCATGTGTGATGGGACTCTTCAATTATCAGATACAAACCAATCAAAAGTCACAAAAGTATTGGAAAATTTTGGTACCAATAAAAGTGATAAAATAGCAATGAGATGCATCTCCACAAGTTCTTATATAAGATGTAACCCCATAAACATATATTTCTATTAACGTTCCATTTAATATTTTTTAATGTTCCAATATCAATAGAAAAAATAGTACAAAGGACACAGACGGTAAAGAAGTCATCCTCAATAGCGATATGGCAAACAGGGGTAAAAATATAAACGAGCCAAGAAACTGAAACGATGTGAAGAGAACCACTATTGAAAATAATTTTTCTTAAATCAGGAAACGTTGTTGTTGATCAATTAATATATTACTATTGTACTAATATATATACTTCATAAATTAATATTTCTCTTCTCAATATTAGAGAGATAAATTAATATTTCTCTTCTCAATGTTAGAGAGATGTCAAATTTCAAATTGTCAACCCTAATATTTTTCCTCTGTTGGATATAAAGGTCCCATTTCAATACAAATTATTAAGTTAATGTAGTGTTGGAAGACACGAGGACAAAAAGGCACTGTTTGTTTCAACACTAAGTACTGTGTGTGATAAGGAACACAATGATCAACGATGCGATATTCGTTATTATTGCGTGTATACACTTATACAACTACAACAAAGTAAAAGTTAGATCAGAGAAAAACCCTAGTGATTTTTTTATTATAAAAGATTTAAGGGGAGATTGGCTACCCTCACCACCAGTGTCAGGGCATACTCACAATCTTGAGCCGGAAAGATTTACGCATGACACCCAACTATCAACTACCATAAATATGAATTTATATAGAAAATTACAAATATTGCACCAATGAAGACTGCTGATAACGGGACTCAAATACTAATAGGGCTATACAATGTATGAACCTTATCAACTGAGAATTGACCTTTTGCGTGTCATTGGGTTTACACTATTTATCAAGGAATCTCTCTCTGATTGAGAAGAAGAAAGTGAATAAGAGAGAGGGAGATGTGCATGAAAAGCATACAAGTATCTCAATCATTAAGATAAAAAGCATTCCATGCAATTGTTTCCAACTCATCAAAACATAGACAAGGAAAAGAGGGTTTCTTCTTCCTCCTTTGTTTTTTTTTGTTGGTAAATTTTTCTACCATTAATTTGGATTCTTCTCTTTTGAAACTTTATGCGGACCAATTAATTTATTTTCTTTTGGTGGCCTTTTCATTTAGGTGGGCCTGTTTGTCTCTCTATTATAATATCAAGTACAGAAAATTAGAAAAAATAATAATCGAAAGATTCGAAACTAACGGAAAATTATGGGATGTTTTCAATATAAGTAAACACGTGGTTTCTAATTTTCGATAGAAAAAACAAATCTAATTTTGTCATTTATTTGTGGTCCGCACACAAGTACCATGTGGACTTGAACTTAGGATCGCTTAGAAGCACACAAAAAACTTGAGTTAATCCAACTTACACCCCATTAGTTGCATGAAAACCTTAAACTTTGAGTAATTATGTCATACGAATTATAAGAATAGTAAATTTGGCTTTTCCCCTTCAAATCAATGTTTTCTTATCCAAAACCCATCACCTTATTAATCTATAAGCAAAACCTGATTTTTATAAGTAAAACCCGATGATTAGGATCAAACTCAGCAAGTTATCTAATTAAGCATAAAATCTGATTTATTATACTTTTTAGATTCCAAAAATATCCCCAACTAAGCCATTATTGTATTTTGTATATTAATATAGGAATTAATATGAAAACAGTTTTTAATTGGATTTTATATAATGACAGAGGTTGAATTTGGAAAGATCTCCAAATGGTTGTAATGGATGTAGGAATTAATTTGGAATTTTTTTAAAAACAAATTTAACAATAAATTCATATTTTGGTAATCGGTTTGTTTAATAATAATGTTTATGTTATTTTCTTTTTATGAATTATACATTATTAATAATCTACTTTATAATTGTTTATGAATAATACTATACATACTAATTATATTGAAAAAATATTGTATCTATTACTTGTTCTATGAAAAATAACTAATAACTTTTTATTGTTTGTTTTATGAAAAATAATTTACCTAGTATGAATTTATTTATTATTTAAATAATATACCCAACTTTTAACGCATTTTGAAAATAATTTACCTATTATCTTATTGATAATAGGTAAATTATTATCAATAAGGGTAAATTGACATTATCAATAAAAAGATAACGTACCTTTTTTTTTTTATAATACATAATGTACCTATTATCAATAAAAGATAATAGGTAAATGTGTAGGTACATGCCATAGGGGTAAAAAGATAATAGGTAAAGGTGTAGGTACATCATACATGCCATAATTTACCTATTATCAATATATAAAAAAACTAATAGGTAGATATATGCCATTAGAAGTGAGCATCATTGTAGGTACATTGTAAAAAAAAATATACATGTCATTTACCCAAAAAAAAAAATCCCGTACAAATTTTTTAATATGTTACTTTTTATGGAATCAATACAAAATAACGACAAGAAAAGACATCATAAACTGTTTATTAGGAAAAGAATCAATATACAATTACAAAAGAAGAAATTAATGAAGGTTAATGACATATATTGTAATTTAATTGATAATACTATGATAACATATTTCAAATTTGGGTTTTTCATAAACATTTAGAAATTGTTGAATTTATATCTAGAAAATAAGAATGACATGGGCCTTTCCCTTAAGAACCCTTATAAGAAAGACTCGTTTAATTAACACAACATATTTTGTCTTCGCCTGACCCAATTTGCAAGTAATTAATTGCAAAAAAAAAAAAAAAAAAAAAAAGTTAAATTGCAACATAGGATGCTACCATCACCATGACACCAGTCATTTTCAATTCGATATTATTAAAACTGCTCTGCTATGACACGTTTACTTTTTAAATTTTATGTCAACCACTCATTTTCTTTCGCAGAAGAAAGAGTATATATTTATAGAATTATTTTACACTATCAAATGATGTGTCATTTATTTGTTATAGTGCAAGCATAATTGACGAGAATGAAATACGATTACTAAAAACACATTTACAATATGTTGTGCAACACTGTGGCTGATAGACTTGCTAAGTTTGCTTTAGGTAGTGTGTTCATAGACATTTGACTTGAAGAGGGTCCTCCATGGCTCAATGTCTTTCTTCAAGCTGACGCTGATATTCTGGAGTTGTCATGAGTTTTTGTTTTTAGTCTTTATAGAACATGTAGCTCTCTATTTCTTTCGTCTTAGATTTTGTCCCGTTGGGTTTCCTTGAGCAAGGTTTTAATGAGGCAACGTTTGTTTGCTTGAGTCTATAATTTTTCACAATTTTAATGAAAATTTACTACTTCCTCTAAAAATAAAAATAAAAATTTACAAAAGACAAACAAATGTGAAGTAAAATCTCACACACACAATCTTACAAAGTAATTTCCGGAATTGATTTAGTGGTCGGTAAATGGTGAGACTAGAGCAAACTTTGACATCCTAAGTTCGAATCCCTATAAGCACATAATACCTAATTAATTTATCTAATAAATCTTACTCAAACGAAATACGCATGAATCATAATTGGAGATTTCTTTATCAAAATCAATGAAAGACTGATTTTTTTTCTCCCTTTGATCAATGGTAATATGAGATATAAGCCTTATATTTGCTACGCTGATTGTGCAACATGTCACATGTGGTCCATCTACTTTGGCAATGATGAACTCACATATTAATTAGGTGAATTTATAAGTTTGGTCTTCAATTGCTTTAAGAAGAAAGCACCATCGATTTGACCAATAATATGAATATTATGGCAAGATTTTAACGACGCCATTATTTTTGCATACTCTTGTTTGCTATTTGTACTCTTGTTGATTGGAATAAAAGTTTCTTACTCTTCGATAAATTTTTTTAAAAAATAAAATCATCAGCATAGTATTAGTTATTCAAAATAAAAACAAATATTCTAGCCTTAGATGTTTCTCTATATGAAACATCCATCAGCTTTAGGTTGTATATATAATATTCCAAAAGTATTAAGTTGTATATAAAAAGTATAAATTGGTAGGTAGGAGAGGCCGCTTTGATATATTCTATACTATATATTTCTTTGAAATTTTATAATGATGGAGAGAATCCAAATTTACCAGAATGGGAAAATTCAGAGTCAAATGCATAAATTACTTAAACAAGAAAAAGGATATGGATTATTTTTAGGAAAAAGCCCATACTCTCCTAGATATGGAACTTTTTTTATTTACCTCATATACATTTACATGAAAGGGTACATTACAGTAGAAAAATAAATAATCTAGCTGAAGTTTTGGCAACATATACCAAAACCAAACCTGTAGAGATTCAAGAATTGAAGCTTCCTCATTTGAGCAAACTCTAGTGGTCCTCTCAATTTGGCCCAGCACCCAAAAAGCAAGCAACAAATATCAACTTTAAACCAAAGCTGTCTGCCAAGCTGTTTTTTTCAACTCTCTTCAATTCTTCAATCAATGCTCTTGCCTTGTTGTCCCATTGGCTTTCAATTTTCCATCCACAAGAAATTATTAGGCTCTTCAAGCCATGGCACAGAGAAGTAAAACCCATGATCCCTGTGGTGACCAAAATCTAACAGCAGATCAGGAAGGTCGAAAAAGGTGTCGTCGTTATTGGTTGATGGTGAAGTTGATGAGTCTTGTGTATCAGGGACAGCTTGCCTGTGCTGGCTCAGCTCTGCTTCAGTTTCTGCGTCGGCTTCAGGGCTGCTGCTGCTGCTACAGCTTATTGGGTAGTTAAGAGCAGCCGCTTTGGCAGCAGCAGCCTGGATGTCCTTTGCCGACGCAGAAGCTGGGCGGGGAAGCTCCTGAGCCAGCTCAGGAAAGTTGAGGACTGCAGAGCGGCCTTTGATTGTTAGGGCAGCCACATCGTGCGCTCGAGCGGCCATTTCAGGGTTAGGAAAAGTTCCAAGCCAAATTCTTGACTTCTTTCTTGGCTCTCGGATTTCTGACACCCATTTCCCCCACTGACGCATTCTCACTCCTCTGTACACTGGATGATGATGCTGCCTCCCATTACTACCATCGATCTTTGCTTTCTTTTGACTGATTTGATCGTCATCATCATAGTCATCATCTTCATCGTTCGTACCCTTTTGATCATGATCAAGTACTTGTTGATTTGATCTCTTGCTGACTTTTTGGGCTTCAGATTCTGCAGAATAAGATGTGGTTGAATTTGAGTAGGAAGAAGATGTGGTTTGAGCCTCGTAATCTATAGAGTTGAATTGTTCTTCTTCCATGGTGAAGTGGGTTTTGGGGGGTGTAGGTAGGAGAGTACTGAAGAAGAAGAAGTAGAATTGGAAGAATGGTGTGGTAGGCGAAAAAAGAATTGGAAGAATGGTGTGGTAGGCAGAGCTTAAAATAGAGGTCATGGGGGGTGTGCTTCACTGCTTCTCTTATGGCTCTTAGTTCTTACACATACAACAAAAAGGTACATATCATATATAATTAAAGCAATGGACTAAAGCATAAAAAGGGGTACAAAGTAAGGAGCCATTCATATTTTATTTATATAACTCGACGAAAGTATATATGGGAGTGGGAGGTAGTTGCAGTTCAAGTGGTTAAAAACAATTATTTTTGCACTCAAAGTCATGCGTAATAAAAAGATGACTCGTTTCGGAGAAGTATCCAAGTATTTTACAAATTGTATAATATTGGTTATCTTTTGCTGCCCCATGTTGATGTTTGAGTGATGTATGGTTTGACGTGTGGTTTGGCATCATCTTTACAGTTCCTTTGTTTATTGGCCTCTCCTTCATGTCTTATTAAACAACAACTTAATTGGGATTGATTAGGGCATTTTCATGTGCTCAATATTTTAATTGGGGTTTTTGAAGTTTGGACTATTCAAGGCGCATACCAAATGAAATATAATTTGAGGCTTTGGTGGGCCATTCAAAATATAAGCTTAAAATTGCTACACCCTCCCAAATGTTTGTTTTATCAAGACCCGACGAATTTCACATGGGAAGCTGGTTTGAGATTGTTTGTTGGTGCCTTGTGGTCTATGCCATCTGCAGCTTTCTTGTAATTGCAATCATCTTAAATGCAGACCCCTTCATTTCATTTCCTTGCCTCAATATTAATTCTCTGTGATATATTCCTTTTTATATTATTCATTCTTTGCACTAGTGTTAAAGTCTAGATTAGGACCTCAAAATCTCATGACTGTGATCTAAAATTTATGCAATTAATTATCAACGGGTTATAGCCTAGTGACAAAGGACTTTGACTTGCAGACAAGTGGTCTCAAGTTCGAATCATCATAGCACTTTAATAGTATGTGTGTGATAAATCCTCTCTCTCTTGTAGTTTAAATTATTGCGTGTTAAAAAGGAAATTCATGTAACTATAACTGGGTACTTTAACAATAAGTAACCTGGACACTGTCACGTGGGGTGTACATGAGATGGAGAAGGTATTTATCACGTGGGGCTAAGTTAAATTAATATCATAGACAACATAATAGATAATATGACCGTTACCCATACACTTGTTTGGGCAGAGAGAAAATAGAGGACAAGACATTGCACTATCGAGAGAGTAGCAACTAAGATCTCAAACTATATGAGTAAATTGTAGAAAATTGTTTTTCGAATCCTTTGTTTCTTGAATCGTTTTAAAGTTTCTTACTTTCAGTCTTTATCGTGTGTTTCGTAAATTTCATGTCTGCTTTGACAAATTACAAATTCAAAGAAAACAAATCCAAGGACTAAAATCGAGTAATAACTAGATGACTTTACTACAATTTACTCACAAACCATATATACTCATTGAACTACTACATTATCTCCACATGCATATGTTTAATTGTACTTATATTTACAGGGAAATGTTCTCTTGTTGTGAAAAATGTGATATGTTGTGTTATTAAACTATTGAAATGGCACCATACATACACGTGATTGCACGCACACTAATATAATAACTATTTCTAATCATATACATGTCTATATATGTAATCACGATCATTATTTTTAAAATTCTAAGATATGAGAGATAATCGAGAGAAATACCACTATGATATTTGACATGATACAACCTACTATATTTTTTTCTCACACAATCTACTATCGTAAGGATGTTTTTTTTGTCCCATTAACCTGTGTTTATGGTACCTCTCGTACCATGATGCTCCTTGAAAATTTCCATAGAAAAGAGAGAGAGAAAAAAAAAACCTGTTCATGATGTGTGTACCGATCGGTGTATAGTCCTCTCAAGCAGAAAAGGACTTTTTTCTCCTCTTCTGTGAACGACTCATGAGTCATCCATACGCACAAAATCATCACCAAACCCAAGCCAAAAGAAAAAGAAAAGAAGGGAAATTAAAATAGGAAGAGATTTAATTCACAAGGACAGAGCTTGCGGAGTTTACAATAATGAGAATTAATAGGTAGCTCAAATTGCTTTGGAAATTCTAAGTATATGTAGTCACTTTTCAGGCCACCTGTCTCGAACCCGTAAGGTTTTCTAAATTCCTACTCTTGTGGGTGTAACCAAAATTTTCTTATTGATGTGTAGTCACTTTTCAGGCCATGTGTATTGATGTTATTGCCCACCTTCTATTTATTAAGTGTATGTTCTCAGCCTTTGGGATCAATGCCTCTTTTTTTGTATGAAATTTATTTCCTTCCATAGGGGTCCAATGTGCATGTCACATACACACACCAACTCTGCATTTACCCTTTCTCAATGCATTTCTTTAAACAAAGATCCCGTTTTTTCCTCTTTTATTTTAAATAAATATATAAATTTTTTTTTTTATACAAGCAAAGTAGTATTAGAGAAGTTGAGAATCGAATATAAGATCTCAAATACATGGATAAATACTTAACCACTTGAGCTACAAACCCCTTATATGTACATGAAACTCCTGCAGAAAGATGATCCATTGCATCTTTAATCCTCTGTAGATACCGAGAAACTGTCTCAGAACCCTTCTTGATGTTCTGAAGCTCAATTTTCATCTAAAAGATGTTGGCTTTTGTAACTGTAGAGAATCTATCCTTGAACTTTAGCCACATCTCATGAGAATTTGCATAGCCGATAACACAAGAAATTGATGTAGATGAAAGTGTGGCCATAAGAAGTCGCATCAAGGCTCAATCATGCATCTTTGAGACCTGATAATCATTAGTCTTAACACCTCAACATCAGAATTGTCATTAAATCGCGCATGAAATTTTCTTGAGCCATCCATAAAACCCGAAAGTCCATAACCTTCAAGCATGAGTTGCATCTGGAAGTGTTATGTGAGATAATTGGTGTCATCAAGTTTCACCATCACATAAGTAGATACAGTAGGAATGAGAGAAGTAATCTGAAGTTGCTTAGCTTTCACCATTGTTACAAAAATACAGAGAAAAATCAAGATTGTAAAGATGAAATGCCTTTGAGGCAATTGATCGAACATATAGTAGGCATTGTGTTTAGAATATTCTGTGAGATGTTTTTGAAAGGAGAAGAAGCTAGAAATCATAGTTAGAAAGGAAGGAAAAAGTTCTTAGCAAAAGAACTCAAGATCGATCCATAGCGAGTGATACCATGTTAAGATGAAGCAAAGAATTGGAGAATTGGAGAATTGAAGAAAGAATAATATAGAAGAAGCAAAGAGAGAATTTCAAAGAATGAATTGTTGTATTTCGTTAAGCTCTAACTGAGCATAATACAAGTTTTTAATAGCCTTAACTACAGTATTAGCTGGCTTACTAACCTCTCTAACAAGTCTAACCACATGTTCTAAGTCTAACAACACTAAAATTTTTCTAACAACATTATAACAGTTCACTCTTTAATATGCTGACACACAGCATCGCTAGCATCATTGATATTCTTACAAATCAAATGTCTCATATATGGGCTGTCTTTGGTTATGCCTCATATTGCGAGGTTGCTCTTTGAGGTGTTGCTGCTAGGTCATGATAGATCCACCGCTCATTGGTGCGTTGAGTCCCTGGAAACTAAATGGCGCTCTCTAAATCAAATGTTTCATATCTGGGCTGTCTTTGGTTATGCCTCATATTGCGAGTTTGCTCTTTGAGGTGTTGCTGCTAGGTCATGATAGATCCACCGCTCATTGGTGCGTTGAGTCTCTGGAAACTAAATGGCGCTCTCTATGTCATGCCCTAAAGGAAGATTAGTGGCAGTTGGTTTTCCTTTTACCAACGTTGTTGTAGTTTTTTTTTTGTTTTTTGTTTATTTTATATATATATATATATATATTGGTTTAGGATGTTCAATAAAGTCCAGAAACTCTATGAGTCTTTTGTGTTTTTTACTCTCATGATTCGAGAAACTTAGTTGAGTTTGATGGATGTTCTTAGCCTCTTTAAGGGAGTCATGCTGATTAGCTGGTAGTTTTTGTCTTTGATGTCATTTGACTGTATTTGGGGAAATTATGACAGTTGAAAGGGGTTTTAGAAAAGTTATATTTTCGAGTGTGATTCTCTCTAGATTGTTTTAGCTTTTTGACTGGCTTGGGTCACTGGGGAAATTTTACACATGGTTGCCATATTGTTATTGGGATGACTCCCTTTACAGTCTATGTCCTTTGTACTCTTTTTTTTCTTATTGAACTAATAAAAGTCTATCAATTTTTTAATCCACAAAAAAAATTGTGATTCATACCCAAGTTAATTGTTAATGTACTGTAGGCTGCCCCCACATATATAGTCTTATTCAAAACGACCTACCTTGGTTGGCCGATATGAAGAATGGTGATTGTTTATGGTTTATTCACCTCAAGATTGCAAAGCCTATAATATGGGATTTTTTTAGAAATGTCACCTGAACTTATACATCAGTTTTAATTTGTCACTTTAAAGAAAAATTTAAGCAAAATGTCACTTTAAGTTTTCAAAATCCATGATTTGTCACATGACTTTAATATCATCCAATTTTTGATCCATTTTGAAGGGTAAACCACAACAAGTAACATATATTTTTTTTACATAATTAACATCACACATGCACTTATTCAGAGCACACACACTCTATGTATTACCATAGTAATCTCAATGTAAAATACCACAATCACATTCTTTTTCTTTCTCAAAACTGCCAAGTCATCCACTGACTTTCAAAAACTCTTTCTTTAGAAATCCAACATTTCGTCACTCTTAGATGAACAGAAGTGAGATTAATACATTGAATCTCCCATTTGTATAAACACTACTTGTAACCATCAAGGTACACAGTGCCACACCATACTCATACATTGTGAGTCTGATACCCGTTCATTATCACTCGCACATGAACCAGATAGCGACAAACTATAGCTCTATCTGCTTTTGGGTCTTTCACAAAAGGGTTTTAATCCCTAATTGTTGCCACGAGACATACCATAATTGACACTCTCATGGGGGATTAAAGGTATTCTTGCATGTATCCATCAAATCAAAAATTTTGATCCAGAAAACAATTGAAATGTCTTTTTCACATTAAACATTGTATATATTGATCTCAAATCATTAAAATAGTTGAAACATAAAACAGGTTTTACTGACCTATGAATTTTAAATTCAATAATTTATTTTATAAAATAAAAAATAATCAATTTATTCAAGTACCTTTAACATTCTCCAAACTCAAGTAATAATAGTATGTGACATATAGTTGTACTCACCTCTTGTCCAAGCAACTCTCTCTCTCTCTCTCTCTCTCTCTCTCTCTCTCTCATATTTTGAAACTATGAGATTATGCTCCTATTTACAATGGTTACATAGATATGATAAACTTCAGTATTTAAAAGGATAAGAATATCCAAGTTTATCCAAAAGATAAATATCTTAATATAAGATAAGATCATTTAAGTTAATTCAGATGATAAATATCTTAAGTAGATAAGATCGTCCAAGTTTATCCAAAGAGTAAATATCTTAAGAAGATAAGATCATCCAAGTTTTAAATCCAATAACTTATTTTATAAAATAAAAAATAATCAATTTAATCAAGAATCTTTAACATTCTCCAAACTCAAGTAATAATAATATGTGACATATGGTTGTACCCACTTCTTGTCCAAGCAACTCTCTTTCTTTCCTTCTCTCTCTCTCTCCCTCTCTCCAACTTTCTTTCAAATTTTTCATGTTTTGAAACTATGAGGTTATGCTCCTATTTATAATGGTTATAGAGATATGATAAACTTCAATATTTAAAAGGATAAGAATATCCAAATTTATCCAAAAGATAAATATCTTAACAAAATAAAATCATCTAAGTTTATCAAGATGATAAATATCTTAAGTGGATAAGAAGGTACGATCGTCCAAATTTATCCGAATGATAGATATCTTAAGTGGATAAGATCGTCCATGTACTTCATAAAATACCCAAAAATATTTTGAATATAATATTATTATAAGGATAAGAATATCCAAATTTATCCAAAAGATAAATATCTTAACAAAATAAAATCATCTAAGTTTATCAAGATGATAAATATCTTAAGTGGATAAGAAGGTATGATCGTCCAAATTTATCCGAATGATAAATATCTTAAGTGGATAAGATCGTCCATGTACTTCATAAAATACCCAAAAATATTCTGAATATAATATTATTTTCACTAACATAAGAAAATATTATGCTTCTTCATGAATTTTTTTTGGTTTTGGTTTCCCAGGGTATCCCCGCGGAACTGCAGAAACTAAATCCCTCGAGGTACGGTTAGGTGCAAAGCGGGGACCTCTCCCAACAAAGTCTGCTCTATTCGCAAGCGCCTGAGATCGAACCCAGGACCTCTTGTTTAAAGGATCCAAGCCCCTTCCACTTGGACCAACTCCTGTTGGTAATATAATATTATTTTCACTAACATAAGAAAATATTATGCTTTTTTTTTTTGAGTTATTACAAATTTATCTTAAATTATTTGAATTTTTGTATCTCCTCCTCCATTTGCTTGCTTTTGTAGTTTAAAAAATAAACATATTTAGAATTGAGTTACTGTATAATTTTTGAATTTACAACCTTTTAAAAGATTGAGAAAAAAATATCATTAGACTAAGAGTTAGTTAGTTGGTAGGTGCATACACTATTGGCACAGTTGGGTTCATGCATATGGAATGATCACTCAAGGAAGGTACTCTCATTTTGTTATTTCTCAACTACAATTGCTTCGCATTAAAGCGGCCCAAATATGTTTTTTTTTTTTT
This sequence comes from Prunus avium, assembly GCF_002207925.1. The sequence continues at coordinate 1,764 of NW_018921704.1, read as the reverse complement.
TTTTCAGCTTCAAAATTCATTTGAATAGAAGATTAAAATAGTATCTTCGTCGGGTAAGGGCATCATATATAAATTAAACTATAAGTTATATGCCTTGAAAAATAATTAATGTTGTTACTTACAGTTAGATTATTATTATTTTTTAAATGGTCAGAAGTATGTAAAAGGACGAAGAAGAATGAGAAGCCAACTGTTTTCTTGATCTGTGATTGTGGTAGGTCATAATCTATGGAAGCTTATTCAAGTCTGCATAGAAACCCTAGTTTCCCTTCATCCATATAGAAACCCTAATTTTTCCTTCATTTATAGTGGATCCCAAATTGAATCCCTAAACCCTAGCCTTTATCTGAACCCTTCCCCAAACATAGTCGTGAATGGTGTTAGGAATTGGTTGGATATCCAGAATTGTTGAATCCATCCAAAGCATCAAAAAAGAAATTGAGTTAAAATTGAACGTGTCTCATTGACCACAGGCTATGCCTTGAATATTTATGCACCTACTCGCAATATAAATGATTCACGTGCAACATGTTATATGACGTTTGATGCGAAGACTCGACAAATCCCTAATATAAAGAACATGCATGCAGTGGCAGAGCCAAGAGGGGTCCCAAGGCCCTTCTCATCTCTTTATTCTCTTCATTTTTTCTCTCTTTTTCTTTTATTTTTCTTCTTCCCAGCCATTTCACTCTCCTTTTCTTTCTCTCTCTGTGTAAATAATTTAATGTTGTGTGTATGAATTGAATTGAATATTGAAAGAGGATATAAGGATTTCATATATATGTATATATAACAATAAGAACTTGATGTGTAAAATATGTAATTTAAAGGGTGTTGTTAAACGAACCCTAAAATTAACTGAGTACACCCTATAGTCTAAGTACACTCTAATATTTAAATCAAAATGTAAAATTAACTAAATACACCCTTTTTAACTACCAAAAATACCCCTAATACACCCTAATACACTCTATCACACAACACCAAACCCATTCAAGAGTTGGCTGCTGATCAAAAAGTTTATGCTTCATTATATAGATAAGTTTTGCAAACTTGCCGGCATTAATGTGGTTTAGAGAACATGGTTCTAAAAGTCGTCAATTCTATAGGACATTACTATGTATCAGTGGTCTTCGTAGAATAATTGATTTTCTTTATGGGGCATTTTTTTTTGTTGTCTTTGGGGAATGATAAATGATATCCTTACATCCGATATTATTTCCTAATTTTTACCTTGGTATATGCCAATGAATTGCTGGGCTTACACTGCAGAAACATCATTTATGATTCGTCCATTGGACCTGTAGTTGTCCTGAAGATGTTGTCGAGCTAACAAATGCCGATGTAGTTGATGTATTTCCTCATTCAATGAGGAGTTCCAAAAGCCAGGAGCCTAAGGTTAATATTAACGTCCCATATGTTGTCCTTGAGATGAATTTAACTTTATTTTGTTCTTGCCATGTGAATTGTTAATTGATATGAGGGATTGATTTAATTAGGGTTGGATATAGTGTTTTTTTTTCACAGTTCAATATATTATTTTATATTAGGGTGAATTAGTAATTCAATAAATAATTAGTAGGGTGTACTCTGTTAATTTTAGAGCTCATTTAACAGCACCCAATTTAAACGCTTATTACTTGATTTTATACTTTAGGGGATTGGTCTAGGGGTCTGAAAATGATGAACTTGCAGTGTTTATGCTCTCATTCCTTTTATTTTTATATTTTGCAAGAAGACACCCTGTAACATCAATTTTTAATT
>NW_018921703.1:0-20523 GCF_002207925.1 Prunus avium | reverse complement strand
TAGGGTTTAAATAAATTTAGAAAAGGGATTAGGGTTTAGGGTTTTATGGACGAGATATTTTAGGCCATAAAACCCTAATCCATTTTGAAATATTATTTTTTAAAAATATATATATAATTTAGGTTTTATTTATTAGGGTTTAGGGTTTAGGGTTTAGGGTATATTTGTCTATTTAATTTTCTAATATGTCTGTTTTTTTTTACGTCGTATGGAGATACCACGACCCAATTATTTTAATAGGCGTCATATTTCTTTTGACATTGTAACGACGGTATTTTGTTTTTGCGTCGTAAGTATATTTACAACGACGTCATTTTTTAAATAAGCGTCATGTTCCATATTATGATGTTGCCCAAGTATTGGGCCCGATTCGAAATCAATAGGTGTAAGAAATTGGACAATTCAACTTCAAAGGCAGTTCATTCCTAATTGAAGAGGTTGGTGTATTCCATAGTTCTATAGATCGGATTTCACTCAAAATTGACCAGATGACTCCTCCCACCATATTATGATGTTGCCCAAGTTTTGTGCTCGATTAGAAATCAATAGGTGTAAGAAATTGGACAGTTCAAGTTCAAAAGCAGTTCTTTCCTAATTGGAGTGGTTGGTGTATTTGGTAGTTCTAGAGATCGGATTTCACTCAAAATTAACCAAATGACTCCTCCCACCATATTCTGATGTTGCCCAAGTTTTGGGCTTGATCCGAAATCAATAGGTGTAAGAAATTGGACAATTAAAGTTGAAAGGCAGTTCGTTCCTAATTGGAGTGGTTGGTGTATTGGGTAGTTCTAGTCGTAAGTCATGAGCCTAACATATTTTTCACGTCGTTTATTTTCAGATCATGTCGTTAATATAATTTTATACGGCGAACGACTGGAAATTTGTGCCATGTAAAAGATATGAAACGACGGTTTTGTGTTTAAAGATGACGTATAAATTCTGAAACACGGTTGTCTTTTATTTGTGGACGACGTTGTTTATTAAATATAACGTCGTTTATAGAAATACATGTGTCGTAAGTAATTACCCTAACCGCTATTTCCACGTCAATATTAATGAAAAAAACGAAGTGGAAAACTTATTTCACGACGGTGATATAAATAGATGTGACGTAGTATGTATTAATAACGTCGTCTGTTATTTATTTACAGACGTCTTTTATCTATTTAAACGACGTTTCTTATCCTAGACAATTTTTTGGCTCATTTTTTAGTATACAGACGTCGGTTCTTATTTGTTAATGACGTTGTTTGTTATAACAACAACGGTGATTTACCGTCGGGGTTTTACTTTGGAAAAGATGTCGGTCGATTTCACGACGGTTTGAAAACCCGATAAACGACGGTGAATTCCAGTCGTCTTTTGCCTTTTTTTCACGACCAACTTCCCAGTGGGTCACCCATCCTGGGATTGCTCTAGCCCCCAACTCGCTTAACTTCGGAGTTCCCATGACTCCGAAGCTAGTGAGCCCCCAACTCTAGCACATCAACCCCTTCTCCGTTGGTCTATGTGGGATCTTACACCAGTGGCTAGAACTATGCAATACACCAATCACTCCATTTAAGGCACAAACTGAGTACGAACTTGAATTGTCCAATTTCTATGGCCTATGGATTTCAGATCAAGCCCAACACATGGGCAACAACATAATAAGGTGGGAGGAGTCATTCGGTGAGTTTTGAGTGAAATCCAATTGTCACATCCCGGGATCGGCTCCGCCGTAGCACAATATCGTCCGCTTTGGGCCCCCCTCTCTGCCCTTACGGTTTTGTTTCTAGGAGCTCACGAGCAATTTCCCAGTGGGTCACCCATCTTGGGATTGCTCTTTCCCCTAACTCGCTTAACTTCGGAGTTTCCATGACTCCGAAGCCAGTGAGCTCCCAAAAGGCCTTGTGCTAGATGGATGTGGGCATGTACATAGAAGGCACATCAACGCCTTCTCCGTTGGTCTATGTGGGATCTTACAATCCACCCCCCTTAAGGGCCCGATGTCCTCGTCGGCACACTCGCACCACATGGCAGAATGGCTCTGATAAAAAATTGTCACATCCCGAGATCAGCTCCGCCGTAGCACGATATTGTCCGCTTTGGGCCCCCCTCTCTGCCCTCACGGTTTTGTTTTTGGGAGCTCACGAGCAACTTCCCAGTGGGTCACCCGTCCTGGGATTGCTCTAGCCCCCAACTCGCTTAACTTCGGAGTTCCCATGACTCCGAAGCTAGTGAGCCCCCAACTCTAGCACATCAACCCCTTCTCCGTTGGTCTATGTGGGATCTTACACCAGTGGCTAGAACTATGCAATACACCAATCACTCCATTTAAGGCACAAACTGAGTACGAACTTGAATTGTCCAATTTCTATGGCCTATGGATTTCAGATCAAGCCCAACACATGGGCAACAACATAATAAGGTGGGAGGAGTCATTCGGTGAGTTTTGAGTGAAATCCAATCGCTAGAACTATGCAATACACCAACCACTCCATTTAAGGCACAAACTGAGCACGAACTTGAATTGTCCAATTTCTTGCACCTATTGATTTCGGATCAAGCCCAAAACCTGAGCAACAATGTAATAAGGTGGGAGGAGTCATTCAGTGAGTTTTGAGTTTTGAATTGTCCAATTTGTCTATATGAATATTAAACATTCTAATTGCCCTGTTACAAGAAAACAAAGGGTGTTAATGACAAAACGAAAAATTTAAATACAAATAGTAACCGTCGTGTTAAATCAGTCAAAACGATGGAGTTTTAAAACAAACGACGTGGTATTTTGTTTCAAACGGCGGTAAAAAATTACCATCGTTGTATAACAAAAAATTAACGTCAGTTAGAGGAAAACTTCGTATAACAAAAAATTGAACATAAAAAATTAAAACATTCTTAAATAAAACCCAAACGACGTGGTAGTTAAATTAACACGACGTTTTTAAGACAATACTGACGTAATAAATTATTTAAAACTTCGGTAATAACTTACCATCGTTGTATTGTCATTATAACGTCAGCATTATAAAAAACCATCGTATATTCAAATGCTTTAAAGGAAAAAAAAATCTTAGATCAAAAGAAATCAACTTACGTATTCACTATATTTTTCATGTCGTCGTCAACGGAGCGTTTTGGCAGTGAATTCATGTAATAGGCAGTCTCCGTTGCTGAGTTAGCAAGTCTCCCAAGTCTCCCAAGTTGCTGAGATACACCAAAACCTAAGAAACGCATTGGTGTCTTTGAAGACCACATTGTCCATAGGTTCGGTATACCTGAAACTATCACGGCCGATAACGGCCCGATTTTCACTTCCGCCGAAACCCAGGAATACGCCGAGAGGATGGGAATCAAATTAGTTCATTCAACGCCTTACTACCCTCAATCTAATGGACAAGCTGAGGCAAGCAACAAGGTGATCAAGGGCATCCTCGAAAAGATGATTAAAGAGAAACCGAGGGCCTGGCACGACCTACTTCCTGAAACCCTTTGGGCTTACCGAACCACAAAACGCTCGGCTACTGGCACGTCCCCTTATGCCTTGACCTACGACCATGACGCTATTGTTCCAATGGAGTTAAAGGTTCGGTCTCTTCGCGTTACCGAGTGGCCTAGACAAGATAAGAATGACTACGCGCAAGCCATGGCCCAGGAGTTGGAAGATTTAGAGCAGTCAAGGCTTGATGCTTACGATATGATGCAAGCTCAAAAGAAAATCACAGCAAGGGCCTACAACAAAAGAGTCAAGCAGAAGACCTTCCCCAAAGGTAACCTAGTATGGCACGCCGTACTTCCTATTGGGACTACGGATCCTCGGTTCGACAAATTTTCACCGAACTAGGAAGGGCCGTTTATTATTGAACGAATTCTCGGCCGAGGGGTGTTTCAATTAAAAGATGGAGACGGAGAACATCATAACTTGCCGATTAACGGCCAATACTTGAAAAAATATACCCCATCATTATGGGAGACGACCAAGGTGAGGGTTTGAAGGTTGCAATGAACGAACAAAGGGACTGGACAACAATTTTGATGAAACAAAAAAAGACAATCAAACATTTGAAAACAAAAAGGACAATCAAACATACAAAAAAAAGGCTTATACTTCATTTGAAATTGAAAAGGTTCATATTTACAAAGAACGACCATCTGTGGCCGAGTAAAAATATTACATGTTATATATCCTAAATCTGTGAACAGCCGCCTAAATCCTCTCACTGAACATTCCCCAGATCAGGGAAGTGATCCTTCTCCAAGCAATGTCCCTGCTGTCCATGCCCCGCTGTCCATGTCTTCTTCTCGGCCGCTGTCTTGAGGAGTTGCTTGGCCGAGGACTTCAGCTCGGTGCTGGCCGCAACTGCACGGTCTCGGCGCTCGAGGATGAGATCGCGTCGGGCCTGGAGTTCGGTGATTTGGGCCTCAACCTGCACAAGCTCTTCGCTTTCTCTTCGAACGACGAGGTTGTTTTCCCTCAGTCGAGCCATCGGAGGTTGGTCCTGTTGTTTTATCTCCGCTAGTTCATGTTCCAGGGAACCCCCTTCAGTCATCTTCATCCCGGCTTCAGCATATCGGCCGATCATCTCTTCACCCTCAGCCAAGCGAATTTGTAGCTCGTCTAGCTGGGCCGAGTCCAATAGACCGAGAGCCATGGCCGTGTCAAGGCAGGACCGGAATTCCTGAAAGGTCTGGGCGTTGACTATATGATTGACCCCCATATGCAGGAAGTCCCGAAACTGTTCAGGTGGGCAATCGAGGTCGAGCTGCATCCCTCCTCATGGAGGATGGCGTACAGCTCAGCGAGGTCGTCCGAGGAGGCAGGATCCTGAAAAGAATGAAAAGAGTGGAGAAAGTTAAGTATAAAGCAACAAAGGAGGAAGGAGGATAGGGACGCTAAAAGAGCATTCACCTCAACGGCCGGTGGTACAACGAAGGCCTCGGTAACCACAAGCTCGGTCACGACCGTCGACTCCTAAGACAGTGGCATCTGCGGCATGGGTACGTTAACCGAGGCGAGTGGCGTTAGGGTTGATGTGCCAAAGGCCGAGGACTCAATGACCACAAGTTCACCCTCGGCCAACGGCTCCTGAGTCACGACAGCTGAAGCAATTGGCGGACTCGATGCTACAACGGCCCTGGACAAAGGCAGAGACAGCCTGGGGGGCTGAGAGTAAAAGTTCAGTTAAGGGCGCACAGCGAAATCTAAAATAAATTAAGTGCGATAGGAACAACACTTACCGATCGGATCACGATGCCACTAGGCCGCCGGGGGATGACCGGGGACGGCTCAATTGGAGCCATGGCGGCTAGCGGGTCCACGGTTGCCACGACCGGTGAAGGTCCCACCGAGGCAACCACAGAGGGCTCTGCAGCAGCCTCAACATCTGGCACCTCCATCACAACGACCTCGGCGTCTGGCAACGACCTCGGCATCTGGCACCTCTGCGGTGGCTGCTTCCTCGATCGCCACCTCGTCCTAAGAATGGGACCAGATTATCAGAATATGTTAAAAGGGATGCAGCCTGGAACAAAGAAGAGGAAAGAGACGGGATTTACTTACGGTCACAGGAGGGACTTCCTCCTCGTCCTCACCCTCAACCTAGGTATGGTGAGGAGGTCCCAGTCTGCATTTTTCAAGGCCCCCCTTAGAGCCTCCCCAACTGGCTGAATGTACCTGGCCGAGATGAAATCCTCATACCAGACCCTCCCATCTTCGTCAAAAGCATTACGACGCATCCACGGCGTCAGGGTCAGGAAGGTCATCCCCTTCTGGAGCTGAAAGGAGATACCAGCCACGTCGTGGTTTTGGGCAACGTCAACTCTCCAAGACGAGAGCTGGTTGGTTGATAGAGGGAAGAGGGGGACCATCTGGATTAGGCCAAATTGCCTCGCCACGCAATTCGGCAAGTAAACCAAGGCCCCGGCCTTGGAAAGGCCGCAGTGAAGATCGCGCGTGACCCCGAAGGAGCCCCAGAATCACGGAGAGGTCATGCGTCAGATACAGAGGAAACGGCCGAGCACGGCATATGCCAATTTGTGACCCTGTCCTCTCGGCCAAATCATAGAAGAACTTGAAGCAGAAGGCCGTCGCGTTGTGCTTCCTGGGGGCCCGGGCCGGGGTGTTGGCCAACGGCTCGGTATCGGCGGCTGTGGCCGCTCCCCTCAGCTTTGGGAAGTAGGCCTGGAGCTAGAATTGGAAGGCCCAGAGTGGACCGCCGAACTTTGGCTTCATCCCATCAGTAACAATGTCATGAAGCATGCGGTAGATGTGGCCGAGGAGGAATGGGCTGAGCGCCAGCCTTCCACCCTGCGTGAGATAGTCGGCCAGTTGGGTGAACTCCAAAGTTACCTTGTTCGCCTGCGTGCAGAACACGAACTTGCATAGACAGTACAGCAAGAACGCGGCATGCTCAACTCCACGCCAAAGTTGTTATAAAAGCTGGAATAGTTGAGCGTGTTCTTCACCTTGCTCCCAGCTAGCTTGGTGACCATAGGCCACGCGGCCTTGAAGCTCCCTTCAGCCTCAGGAGTAACCAGTGCGGCGTTCACTTCCACGCCGAGAGGAGAGAGGCCGAAGAAGGCGGCCATATCAAGGACGGTTGGCGTCATCATGCCGAACCGAAAGTTCATGGTGTTCGTGGCCGAAGACCAGAAACTCAGAGCAGCTTTATCAGGTGGTAGATGCCTTGATCTCTCCACTGTTGACCAAAGAAATGCTCCATCCTAGGCAGCCATTTCTCCCAGTCCGGGGTCGAAGTCGGCCATTGTGGCTGCAGCCGAGCAACGTTCCAATCTTGGTAGTCCCCCCCGTCAAAGGCCGAGAGGTCCACCAAGTTGTCCTCCAGGTGGACTGCCAGCCTCTCTGACATGCCACCCTCCAGAGAAGGGCCGAGGACACAGGAATCACTGGCAGCACCGTCGTCATCGGTCCAAGGCATGACGATGTTGGGCAAAACCGAGCCTTGGATCTCTCGGCAGATGTCTTCAAACCCAGTTTGGAAGACTTGGGAGCGAGCTTCAACAGATGAAGAGGTGTTGGATGCCATTGAAACGGAGTGAATTCGAGTGTTTTGAAGAAGAGTTTGAAAGAAGAACGATGAACACGAAGAACACCGAAGAGCTAGAAACCCAGAAAAGAGGTTTAACGAACTTGTGTTTGGAAAGAGCGGCTGAAATCGTGGTCACAAACAAAGAATCTCTTAACAGGGGGAGAAGAGTTTGAAATCCGAAGTTTGAGAAGATTGGAGAGTTGAGAGGAAGTTTTGGCAGAGTTTGGGCGTTTGAAAATTCTGAAAGCGTAAGAAAGAATGGAGATGGCTGGGTTTTTATACTAACACACAAAGTCGAAACGAACCGGCGTGGCTCCCTCGAACAACGTAACGTTCTCTCGAACGACGTAACGACTTGGTAATGCACTTGAACGTGCGATGACGTGTCGAAGCCCTGGAGTCCGTCATTTCAGTTGATGAGACGAAGCGACGGCTCGCGCGAATCAAAGCAATGATAGCCTAAGCGACGTGCTTGCGTATTGAAAGCGCCGACTGTCTGACTCACGCTTTTAAGGCACCAACTGTCACTTCATAGGAAAACAAAGGGTCCATCCCCTGGAATTCATTCGGCCTTCATCCGTGCCGCGACCAAAGAATCCGGGAATGTGGGGGCAATGTTTGTGCCTAATAAATCTCGACCGAAGGAGCTGACCGAAGGAGGCTGACCGAAGGAACTTCCTCTCGGCAATGTTTGTGCCTAATAAATCTCTTGCAGGTCTTTATTTACTTCCATTTGTTAAAAACGAAGGTGAGCTTATAAAGGCAAAATCATCACGGCCTCGGCGGTACTGGCCGAGGACAAACTCCTTAGATACACGACCAAAGTGGGAAGGCCAAGTGGCGTTGAGGTCCCACGCCTCATTTAATGAAGTAACGCCTCTGACCACAGCAGAAAGCCCATGATTCACGTAGGGGCATTTAATGAGCCAAGAAAGAAGGGACGTGACTGAAGTCAGGGTATGGCGAGTAAAATCAGGGATTAGGTGCGAAAATCTCACGACTTATGGGATTAACTCACCAACCATCAAAGCAGGGGATTAAATGCTCCTCCAAGGCCCGAGACGCAGAGCCCACCATTAGGACGGCGGCTAGGATTTATGGGGGTCACACCACCACGCTTCACGTTCCCAGATACCGACTCGACTACCCACTAGCTCTGATCAACTGCACCATGCAGATTTTCAGCTTCATTGTCTTCTCAAGACCTTCTCTATAAATACCAGGCTCCAACTACATTTGAAGGTGTTTGTGCCTAATAAATCATGGCCGTGAGCTGGCCGAAGGAGCCCCCTTTCTCGGCCCTGGCACTTGCTCATAAAACTGAAACGCAGCGTTTCAGCAAGGTGCTTTGCCTTCCTGAAGACAAAAGAAAAATGCTAAGGCATGATCATCTCGGCCTCGAGTGCAGGCCGAGGCCGAGGCCGAGCAAAATCGCGGCCAGAAATATTAAAGTCAGCTCATCACGTGATAGCAGGGACCCATGCTTCATTTAATGAAGTAGTGCCTGTTTAATGCAGCAACCCCACTGGCCACAAATAAGCATTTAATGCATGAGGGAAAGTGGGAAGTGACTGAAGTCAGGTTTTGGCGACAGAAGACAGAGTGATTAGACGTAGACATTCTCTCAAGAATTCTTGCAGCTTGAGAGATTAGGTCACCAGCTATCAGAGCAATAAATGCGTCTCCACGGCCAAAAGCTCAGAACCCACGATCAAGAGCGGCGGCCAAGATTCACCAGGATTTATGGGGTCACACCAGCATGCTTCACGATCCCAAATGTCGATTGGACTACCCACTTGCGCTAATCAGACTCCACTATGCGTAAATTCAGCTCGAGCTACATTCAAATGGTTCAAACACCAAACAAAAGCCTCCCACGGGGCAACTTATATTTTCCTGTAATGCACTTTCAATATTTTACTTGCTTTCCAAGGAGTAGTGATAGTTTGTAAGGAAAATTCATCCATCAATATATCATACGACCCTTGATTTTCAAGGCGCCGGAGCACAATCCCTGTTATTCGCTCACTCACACCAGATATCATATGACCGTCGCTCCCTGAGCAGCGCGCCGGAGCACCGCCCAAAACCCACCAAACAGCACCACCCAACGGCCTTGTAGTTCAGGCCGTGAACCTAACAGCCGAGACTAGTTCCTCTCTCGGCTACAATCGTTTGATTAGAAGACGAGTTCAAACAGGCGCACCACTCAACCATTCTATCCCCATCAACCAACTCGACGCACGGTAGACCGTGCTGGCACGCTCGCGCACAACCGCACCGCACCCAAAAGCAGGAAACCGCATGTCAACGCACATCCCCTCGGCTCGGAACTCCAGGCCGTGAGATTTGCGCGGCACGAGATGGCCCAGGTGGCGTCGAGTGTAAACATTCTGGACGGCGACCACGACCGCGTGATCAAAATCGAGAGGCGCCAAAGAGCACTCATCTCAGCGGCCGGCGGTACACTGGAGGCCTCAGCGACCACGAGCTCGGTCACGACTGGTCCATGACGATCGGCCGATCGAACAGCTTTATCAACTGGTAGATGCCCTGATCTTTCCACTGTTGGCCGCAGAAGTGTTCCATCCTCGGCAACCATTTCTCCCAGTCCGAGGTCGAGGTCGGCCATTGTGGCTACGGCCGAACAACGTTCCAATCTTGGTAGTCCCCCTTGTCAAAGGCCGAGAGGTCCACCAAGTTGTCTTTCAAGTGAACTGCCAGCCTCTCTGGCATGCCGCCCTCCAAAGAAGGGTCGAGGATACAAGAATCAGTGGCGGCGCCATCATCGTCAGTCCAAGGCATAATGATGTTGGGTAGAATCGAGCCTTAGATCTCTCGGCAGATGTCTTCAAACCTAGTCTGAAAGAGCTGGGACCGAGCTTCAACAAATGAAGAGGTGCTGGATGCCATTGAAACGGATTGAAGTCGAATGTTTTGAAGAAAAGTTTGAAGGGGGAACGATGAACACGAAGAACACCGGGGAGCCGAAAACCCAGAAAAAGGTTTAAAGAGTCCGTGAACTTTGGAATCGTTGATTACAAGCGAAGAGCCACTGAGCAAAAAGAGAGGAGTTTGGAAATTTGAAGTTCGAGAAGGTTGGAGAGTTGAGAGGGAGTTTTGGCAGAGTTTGGGCATCTGAAAATTTTGAAAGCGTAAGAAAGATCGAAGAAAGCTGGGTTTTTATATTGGCGCTCAAAGTCGAAATGAACAGGCGTGGCTCGCTCGAACAACGTAATGTTCTCTCGAACGACGTAACGGCCTGGTGACACACTCTAACACGCAATGACGTGTCGAAGCCTTGGAGTTCGTCGTTTCAGTTGATGAGAAGAAGCGACGGCTCGCACGAATCAAGGCAATGATAGCCTAAACGACGTGCTTGCGTATTAAAGGCGCCGACTGACTCGCGCATTTAAGGCACTAACTATCAGTCACTTTAAAGGAATGCAAAGGGTCCATCCCCTGGAATTCATTCGGCCTCTATCCACACCGCGACCGAAGAATCCGGGAATGTGGGGGCAATGTTTGTGCCTAATAAATCTCAGCCAAGGAAGCTAACCGAGGGAACTTCTTCTCGGCCCTAGCACCTACCCACGGCCAAACGTTACAAGTCATTGTTCGTTTCCTTTTAAAAAACAAAGGTGAGCTTGTAAGGCAAAGCCATCACGGCCTCGGTAATACTGGCCGAGGACAAACTCCTCAGATATATGGCCACGGTAGGAGGGTCAAGTGGCGTCGCCACGTGGCGTTAAGGTCCCACGCTTCATTTAATGAAGAAACGCCTCTGATTACAGCAGAAGGCCCATGACCCACGTAGGAGCATTTAATGAGCCAAGAAAGAGGGGACGTGATTGAAGTCAGGATATGGCGAGTAAAATCAAGGATTAGGTGCGAAAATCTCACGACTTGTAAGGTTAAGCCACCAACCATCAGACCAGGGCATTAAATGCTCCTCCAAGGCTCGAGACGCAGAGACCACCATCAGGGCGGCGGCCGGGGTTTATGATGGTCACACCACCGTGCTTCACATTCCCAAATGTCGATTCGACTACCCACTAGCTCTGATCAACCTCACCATGCAGATTTTCAGCCTCATTGTCTTTTCAAGACCTTCCCTATAAATACCAGGCTCCAACTACATTTAAAGGGTTCAACACCAAACACAAGCCTCCCACGGAGCAGACTATATTTTTCTGTCATTTACTTCCTGTCATTTATCTTCCTGCAATGTATTTTCAATACTTTTACTAGCTTTCTTAGGAGTAGTGGCAGTTTGTAGGAAAGTCCATTCATCAATATATCATACGACCCTTGATTTTCAAGGCGCCGCAGCACCATCTCTATTACCTTTTCGTTCATTTCATATATCATACGACCGTCACCACCCAGCGACACGCCGAAGCACCGCCTAAAAACCCACCATCAACACCACCATTAACGGCCTTGTAGCTCAGGCCGTGAACCTGACGGCCGAGATTAGTTCCTTTCTCGGCCACAATCACTCTGATTAGAAGTCAGACTCAAACAGGCGCACAACTCATCTATTCAACCAATCATATCACCCTCAAGTGCACGGTAAACCGTGCTAGCACGCCCGCGCACAAACCACATTGCACCAAAGAAGGATCACCTGTGTTGACGCAGATTCCCTCAGCCCGAAACACCAGGCCGCGAGATTTGCGACGCCAACAGTTCTTGAAGGTGAAAGAGAGGGTTTCTTCGTTAAATGCTCTCTCCCTTCAACAATCTCTCAGTTCCCTCTCTTTTCATGTCTTCAATTGACGTCTTTCTCTTCTCCTCTTCTCCTTCGCGGGATTGTTCCTCCTTTTCCGGCAAGCGGGAGGTGGTCCCGGAGGACTTGGTGGGCTTGGTGGGCCTATGGACTTCAGAAGGTCCAAATTGAAATTCCAAGAAGTTCCAGAGACGGGGGTGAGTTTCTCTGATGTAGCTGGAGCTGACCAAGCAAAGCTGGAATTGAAGGAGGTAGTTGATTTCTTAAAGAACCCAGATAAGTACATTGCCCTTGGAGCCAAAATCCCAAAAGGCTATCTTTTGGTGGGTCCACCTGGTACCGGCAAGACCCTTCTGGTTCGGGCAGTGGCCGGCGAGGCTGGAGTGCCATTCTTCTCTTGCACAGCTTCAGAGTTCGTGGAATTGTTTGTGGGAGTGGGTGTGTCGAGAGTGCAGGACTTGTTCGAGAAGGCCAAGTCGAAAGCACCATGCATTGTGTTCATTGATGAGATTGATGCGGTGGGAGGAATGCTTTGATGCAAATTGGTATGTCTTAAGGTTGTCGTAAGAGTTGGCAGAACGACGTTACTAAGTTTTATGCTGAAAAGAATTAAGAAGATTGAAAATCATGTAATTGGAAGATTTTTTAAAATTCCATGCCAATAAATACATAATTGAAACTGCTATTATGATATTTATTTATTTATGTGGCGTTAACATATTAGTGTACTCATCAATAACTGAGTTTGATGTTTCTGTAGTATGTAAGGTTTTTGATTGTGTTAGCAGACATAAGGCTATTTTTAAATAAAAATAGTAATGTGAGATACCTTAAGAAGGTAAACTGAACACATAGTGAGGCAATGAGTAAGACTATTGGAAGCAGGTAAGCCTTGGTCTTTGTTCTGAAAGTTTTGTGAAATGCCCTTGCTAGTTTGTGTAAGAAATATTTTTCTCCATAACTTGACATGATATAATGTGATAATTTTCACCGCATGGAGATTATGTTTTATGAAGAGTCCTTCTTGGCTTTATGAATTACTTTGACTTCCCTACTGTAACAGGGGTGAAAAACGCCTTTAATTTTTCAGCCCTTGTCCGGCACTTAGACTCCTCCTAAGTCAGCCTTCTCTTCACATCTACACTTGCGAGGCTTCAAAGTACACGCAACGGAACACATAAACACCAAAGCTTACGGGACAACTCACTCCCAACCTTTATATTACTCCACAATAAAAAGGAATACAAGCTTTTGTTTCGCATTGGGTCACCACAACACATTTGGTGCCTCAATGCCGCCCACCCTAAGGCACGGTGCCTCTCTAGACACTCATTCACAACTCAATGGGTTTCACTCGAGACATGGGTAGGTCAGCACAACACTTGCTGCCTTACCCCTCTCTATGTCTCTCTATGCCTACTCTAGACACACTCCCCCATTTTGTTGCCCAGACTAGTCTCCCTTTGACTAGTCTCCAGTGATCTCCCAAGAGACTCTACCTCCTAAGAGTCCCCACCTAGTATCTCTAGTTTTCACTAGTTGTACCAGTTGTACCACCTTGTCTACAATGCCTACACAAAGGCCTATTTATAGACTATCATGACATAGGTAGTTTTCCTCCTAAAAACCGCCATGCCACTATCCCACTAAGGAACCCATGAACTCCTATCTTCAAGGCTTCCTTTTTGCTTGTGGCGCCATGTGTCAATGTCAAGGCCATGACATGCCGTCATGCCATGTTGTATGCCTACAAAGGTGCAAGGTAACCGCCCACTCCTTCCACTGACATTGCCTTCTCCACATGATGCATCCCCATGCATGCCACTCTGCATAACCGCCCAGACATGCCCTTTAATCTTGCTGCACATCTGCTGGAAATACTCCTCACAACTGCCCATGTAACTGCCCACACAATCTGCCAGCAACCGTCACACAATCTGCCAGCCAACTGCCTACACGATCTGCCAGCACTCTGCGCACCACCTGCCAGACAACTGCCCACACGATCTGCCCACGATCTGCCTGCGTGCTGCCTGCATGCCGCCTGCATGTTGCTGTGCTGCACGGCGCTACTTGTGCTGCCAATGTGCGCTGCGCACCGTTGCGCTGCGCACTTGTCCCACATGCGCTGTCGAGGCTTCCAAGGCACTTTGCCAACGCTTCTCGCAAGTTTCTGCCGACACCCTTCGACATCCATCTTGCCACGCTTGTCTTGTCCTCGTGCCCACTCATGACACCTTACCTTGGCATGGTCCAAGACATCAAACCATGTTGCCGCTTATGGCAAGTGTCAAGGGTCTTACACCTACCAACTATAATATGTGTCTGCATGAAGAGTGACTCTGGAAAGTGTTATCTTCAGCTTTGGGACTATCCTTTTGGATCTTCTCAGTGGGAAACACATCCCTCCTACTCATGTGAGTATTTTAACATGTCATGCCCTTGTTCTCCACTCAGTCAGTTTGGAATGGACCCATGGTCTGTAAAATTAAAGTGCAATGCTTCTGCCAATGAGTTATGCAGAAGTCCATACACTGTATGGTAAATTGGTAATAGAGGAGTTGTTTGTTCAAATGCCTCTTACTAGGTAGTCTTTAGTACTCGGCAATAAGGGGCCCCTTGTAATCCCCGAGGTGGGGTAGTAAATAGAGTTGAATGTACTCATTGATGGACACATAAGCTGGCTTTTCTTATAGCCATTATGTTTTATGCACTGCGATATATGTTTGTTATATGATATTAAGTTTGTTCTAGTTAAAGTAATAGGTTGAAATTCATCATGCTTGACACTGATTTTGAAGAGCAGTTTGCACCAGGGATTTTATTCTTCCGGTTTCCATGTCTGGATGATCTTTTAGTTTTTAATACATAATTATGTAGGCTGACTTTGGATTACAGAATCTCCTTATAATTTATGTTTGTGTTGCAGGCTCTTGATATGATTCGTGGAAAAAACATTATTCTCTTAATGGATTCACACCTGGAGGGAAAATTTTCCACTGAACAAGTGATTGGTTTTTGATCTTTCCTCACGATGTTTGCAATATGAACCCAGGGAGCGGTCAAATACCAAAGACCTTGTTGCAACAGTTGCCCCACTGCAAAATAAATCTGATGTAAGTCTTCCATGCCTTTCCTCCTCATGGATGCAATTACATGTTGTTTTTGTTAGAATACAGAGACTATTATCTTGTATTTGATTCTTAGATGAGAAAATGAGAGCTGAAAGGAAAATGAGAGAGAGAGCTTAGGGAAGAAGAAGAGCTAGCTGGATACTAGCTCAGCTCCAAAACAATTCATGCGTATATTGCCTTCTGACAAAACCGTTAGGAATAGAACATTCCTCTTACATCATTCAAATCTTAGCATATTCACTACCCTATGAGATAGAGACACGTGGCATACACTATTATATCCTAGCTGCACAGTTGGACTGTTATCCAACGGCTACATTTTCAAACTAGAATAATAAACCTATCTCAGCAGCTGCACTTATAAACTAACACTCCCTTCTAAGTGTTGTGCTGAGATAACACATAAAGCCTTCCTTAGATACTCAAACCGATCCCTTGCTAATGGCTTGGTGAATATATCAGCAACCTGTTCTTCAGTTTTGCAATAAAGCAAATCGATCTCACCATTCTGAAGAGCATCTCGAATGAAATGAAACCTGCGATTGATGTGTCTGGTTTTGTGGTGATGAACCGGATTCTTTGATATAGCAATAGCCGAAGTGTTGTCACAGAAGTAGAGCTAGCTGGATACTAGCTCAGCTCCAAAACTATTCATGCGTATATTGCCTTGTGACAAAACCGTTAGGAATAGAACATTCCTCTTACATCATTCAAATCTTAGCCATTCATTCACTACCCTATGAGATAGAGACACGTGGCATACACTATTATATCCTAGCTGCACAGTTGGACTGTTATCCAACGGCTACATTTTCAAACTAGAATAATAAACCTATCTCAGCAGCTGCACTTATAAACTAACACTCCCTTCTAAGTGTTGTGCTGAGATAACACCTAAAGCCTTCCTTAGATACTCAAACCGATCCCTTGCTAATGGCTTGGTGAATATATCAGCAACCTGTTCTTCAGTTTTGCAATAAAGCAAATCGATCTCACCATTCTGAAGAGCATCTCGAATGAAATGAAACCTGCGATTGATGTGTCTGGTTTTGTGGTGATGAACCGGATTCTTTGATATAGCAATAGCCGAAGTGTTGTCACACAGCAACTGAGTTGGTTCTACCTGTTCCTCTCCAAAATCTGATAACACAAATCTAAGCCAAACAGCTTGTGTAGTTGCTTCTGCTGCACTTATGTATTCTGCCTCTGCAGTGGAGAGAGCCACACTGCTCTGCTTAATTGAGGCCCAAGAAAACACTCCTGACCCCAAGTTAAATGCATAACCTGATGTGCTTCTCATATCATCTTCACTTCCACTCCAATCGCTGTCACAATAGCCAATTAACACAGCTCCTTTTCCTTTCTCATAAGCAATGCCATAACTCATAGTGCCTTGTATATATCTTAACACCCTTTTTGCTGTTCCCATGTGCTTCTTGGTAGGATTGTGCATGAATCTGGCCAAAAGACTAGCTGCAAACATAATGTCCGGTCTTGTTGCAGTTAAATAGAGCAAGCTTCCTACCATTTGTCTATACAAAGTCTCATCTGCTAAGTCACTCCCATCCACTTTAGACAGCTTTTCATTCACTGCCAATGGTGTTGCAACAGATTTGCAGTCCTTGAGTCCAAACTTGTCAAGCAAAGTCTTTGCATATTTCTTTTGATGCAAGAAAATGCAAGTGTTAGTTTGTAAAACCCCAAGGCCGAGAAAGTGATGAAGCAATCCAAGATCTGTCATCTCATATTGTCTCATCATCTCATTCTTAAATTCAAACATCATCTCCTTTGAGCTCCCTGTATAGATAATATCATCTACATAGAGTGACACAATAAGAATACCACTTGTAGACCTCTTAGTGTATAAAGTAGCTTCACTTAAGCTCCTATGAAAACCAGCTCTAGTAAAATAGGAATTTATCTCTTCGTACCAAGCACTTGGAGCTTGCTTCAAACCATATAAAGCCTTCTTAAGCCTCTACACCTTATCTTCACTTCCTTGTATCACAAAATCGGATGGTTGATCCACATACACCTCTTCACTTAGTACTCCATTGAGAAAAGCTGATTTCACATCTAATTGGAAAAGCTTCCAATTCTTCTGTGCAGCCAATGCTACCAAAGCTCTCACAGTGTCAAGCCGAGCCACTGGTGCAAAGGTCTCATTGAAGTCTATTCCAGGCTTCTGAGAATATCCCTTTGCAACCAGCCGAGCCTTATTCTTCTGCACAGATCCATCTAGGTTCAGTTTAGTCTTATAGACCCATTTGACTCCAATGATTGGTTTATCAAATGGTCTATCCACAAGCTCCCATGTATTGTTCTTTTCAATCATGGTGATTTCATCTTCCATTGCTTTCTTCCAAGAGTCATCCTTTGCTGCCTCTTCAAAACTTTCTGGTTCTATAATGCACATATTGCATTTTTCATAAATTTCTGCAATGCTCTTGTATTTGAGAGCAGTATGATCAACATCCTGTGGACCTATGACCCTTTCTTGATCACTGATTTCAGTGTTTAAGCTAGGCACCTCATTCACTTCCAATTGTTCTTCAAATTCACAAGAACTCCCTTCTTCTCCTTGGTCTTCTTCTCGGATTCCAGTGAGCTGAATGTTCACACCAGTTTCCTTCTTTGCATTCCAATCCCAACATACATTCTCACTAAATATTACATCTCTTGAAACAATCACCTTCTCAGTTTCAAGATTATACAGCCTGTATCCTTTCTCACAGCTGCCATACCCCAAGAAGATACACCTCTTGCTTGTCAGATCTAGTTTCTGTCTTTGCTGTTTTGGTACATGAGCATAACACAGTGAGCCAAACACCTTTAGATGCTTAACTTCTGGTTTCCTTCCACTATAGGCTTCGAATGGTGTCTTTTTGCTCAAGGCTTTAGTTGGACACCTATTCAAGATATACACAGATATGTTGACTGCCTCAGCCCAAAAATCAAATGGAATTTTCTTCTCCAGCATCAAACACTTGGCCATTTCTACTATAGTTCTATTTTTCCTCTCTGCCACACCATTTTGCTGTGGTGTGTATGGGGTTGTAAGCTGTCTTTCAATGCCCACATCTTCACAGAAACTGTCAAACTCCACTGAAGTGTATTCTCCCCCTCTATCACTTCTCAACTTTTTCAGTTTATAACCACTTTGCAATTCCACAGTGGCTTTGAATTTCTTAAACACATTTAGAGCTTCAGACTTGTGCCTTAAGAAATAGACCCAACACATCCTTGTGCAATCGTCTATGAAAGTGAGAAAGAACTTATTTCCAGCTTTGGTAACTGTCTGCATAGGACCACAGATGTCACTGTGAATAAGTTCAAGTGGAGTTAGTGCTCTAGTGGTAGCCTCTCTTGGAAATGCTTCTCTACACTGCTTGCCTAGAACACACCCCTCACACACCTCTTTAATCCCTTTAATTTCTGGTAGTCCTACTACCATATCTTGTTCTTTCAACAATTTCAGACTGCTCATATTGAGATGTCCAAACCTTCTATGCCAAAGTTCAGTAGAATGATCTACACTTGCTCTATAAGCTAAGTGCATTTCAGCCTGCAGTTTCATGGGAAAACTTCTATTACCTCTCATTTGTACCTTTGCAACCAGATTTGAATGAGAGCTGTCATTGTAGATTTCCACCTTGTGATCTCCAAATACCAAATTGTAGCCGTGCTCTATCATCTGACCCACACTGAGTAAGTTCTCTTTCAGTCCAGGTACCAACATTATTTCTTTGATATATCTCTTGCCTACTTTGGTTTCAACCACAAGAGTGCCTTTGCCAGTTACTTCTACACGCTATCCAGTTCCCATTTCAACCTTTGCAGTCACATTTCTGTCAATATCCACCAGCAGATCCTCTTTTCCTGTCATGTGATTACTACACCCACTGTCCAAATACCAAACTTCTTCATCCCTTGTTATACCAGCACCAATTGCATTGCTAGCATAGAACATAGTTGGTGCAGCTTCCACTTGAGTAGCATAGTTAACCTGCTGTGTTGTTTTCTTGCTATAGCAGTCTTTTGCAATGTGGCCGAACTTATCACAGTTATAACACTTTGGCTTGCCCTTGAATCGACACTCACCAAAGTGTAACTTACCACAGTGCTTGCAGGGAGTTTTAGTGCCTTCACTTGTCTTGTTATCCCACTTCTTGCCTTTTGACTTCCAATTCTTATGCTGCTTATTGTTCTGATCTCCAGTTTTAACCGGTTTAGCATCTACACTAAGGCTAGCAAATGCCTTCTCTATTCTGTTTTCAGAATGTCTATCTAACCTCAACTCAAAACTCTTTAGTGAGGCTACTACCTCCTGCACCTCAATTTCATTCAGGTCTCTCGAGTGTTCAATAACTGAGCAGATAGAGTCATAAGCAGATGGCAAACTAATTAACAATTTCTGTACCACTCTTTCTTTAGACAGTACCTCTCCATAGCTACGCATTTGGTTAATCACATCAAACAATTTGGTAATGTAGGCAGACAAATATTCATCATCTCTCATTCTAGTATACTCAAACTCCCTACGAAGACTTTGTAATTTGACATTTCTTACCTGTTTGTCACCTCGAAATTCTTGCATCAAGAGATCCCAAGCTCCTTTAGAAGTTTCTTCATGAGAAATCCGGGGAAAAATCTCATCAGATACTGCCCCTTGAATCAGCCCCAATGCCTTTGCATCTTTCATCAGCTTCTCTGTTTCAGGACCACTCGAAACATCCTTTTTCATCTTCTACTCACTAGATTCACCAGCTCCCTTCGATTCTTCCTTTTCCTTCTTCTTTTCAACAGATGCATCAGCTCCTTTCGAATCTGACCACTCTAATCCTTTTTCAACCAGATCCCATAATCCATGCGACCTGAAGATGGTTCTCATCTTTATGCTCCAAAACTCATAATTATCGCCATTGAAGATTGGCGCTCTCACCTCCCCTCCAAATCCAGATCCAGCCATGTTAGACGCAGACCTTCACACACTAGCTTCAAAACGCAGCTTCTTCACAGAGTCGAACGCCCAGTTTAATTGATCAAACCTGGCTCTGAGGCCATGTTAGAATACAGACACTATTATCTTGTATTTGATTCTTAGATGAGAAAATGAGAGCTGAAAGGAAAATGAGAGAGAGAGCTTAGGGAAGAAGAAGAGCTAGCTAGATACTAGCTCAGCTCCAAAACAATTCATGTGTATATTGCCTTCTGACAAAACCGTTAGGAATAGAACATTCCTCTTACATCATTCAAATCTTAGCCATTCATTCACTACCCTATGAGATAGAGACACGTGGCATACACTAGTATATCCTAGCTGCACAGTTGCACTGTTATCCAACGGCTACATTTTCAAACTAGAATAATAAACCTATCTCAGCAGCTGCACTTATAAACTAACAGTTTTCGTTCTGTTCATTTCTTAAACATTGCCTTTTTGTAAATATTATCACCACCAACATTCTGAACCAAAAGTAGTGCAACTATGCTCCCTAAATAAATGCAGTTTATTTTCTTTATACTTTTAACGACCTTGTAGGTCCCATCTTATGCGATGCTGGGAATTCCAAAGCACGAGGAAGCACCTCCGACTCCACAACATCCTCTTTCGGCCATGGGCGAT
>NW_018921702.1:110941-180267 GCF_002207925.1 Prunus avium | reverse complement strand
CGTAGTATTCCTATGTTTTTACATCGTTGCCACCAAACTTCATATTTTATTTATAATTTATTTCAAGCATTTCATTAACTGTCATAATTGTAATTCACACTCCCTATTAATAGCATATCAATCACCCCATTTCTCTTTATTGTCATTCCCTCTCACATACCGCCCCCTAAAATTGCAAACCAAAAAATATATCTGTAAATTACATATCCGATAATGTACCTATGAAAAATATAAATATAAATATATTATTTAAATAAAATATAGGTATATTATTTACCAAAAAAAAAATTTAAAAAAACTAAGTCAATTACTTTGTAATTGAAATTTCCATACATTTTTCATAAATTAAAAATAGGAACACAATAATTTATAGAAAATATAGGTACATTATTTACCCATAGGTAAATTATTTTACAATATACCTATAAATGTGTATAGGTACATTATTTGGAGAGGAAAAATAGGTTCATTTAAAAAAATACGTACATTGTTTTACTAGGTACATTATTAGAGGAAAGAAATAGGTACATTATTTGAAGAAAGAAAATAGGTTCATTTAAAAAAATTGTTTTTCATAAAACAAATAATAGGTACTTTATTCAGAGAAAAAAGGGTACATTATTTTGAGAAAAAAAATAGGTACATTTAAAAAAATGTTTTCCATAAAACAAACAATAAATAGATTATCAAAATATTTTTCAACATAATTAGAATGTACACTATTATTCATAAAACTATAATAAAATAGATTACTAGTCTAGTAGTATAATTCATAAAAGGAAAACAACAACAAAAAATTATTAAATAAACCAAAACGTTTTTTTTTTTTTTGTCATAAAACAAACCAAAACATTACTAATACTTTAATGTTGAATTTAATATTTAATTTCAAATAAGTTTCTAAATTAATTCTTACATCCATTACAACCATTTGAAGATCTTTTCAAATTCAACGTGTGCCATTAGGTACACCCCACATAACACGTTAACTTGTAAATAGGGGTAGTTTTGGAATCTGAAAAATAGTTGGGTATTTTAAATAGAAAAATAAAAGAAAGGGTTGTAGGTGATTACAAATTAATTTTATGGGTCTAAGCTCAATTTACTATTAAAAAAATTATTCAACAATACAACAAACTTTCGTTTATAAGATTTGAACTCAAGATCCGTATTTAACAAGAAATGAAAAATCCATTTTTTTTATAACTTACCAATACAGTATGAAGACCCATATCCTTTCCAGCCTGTATGTTGCGGATGCTATCATCAAAGAAGAGCTGCAATAAGTGGTAAATTCACTGTTACATCAATTGGATTATACATGAAATGTATAAAATAAACAAATAAAAAAAGGGTCATTTTGAAGCTTTTTTGGTTGAGGAATGCATGATAAGAAACAAGAACGCGTTCAAAGGGTTAGGTATCTAGTAAGGCAAATTCAAATTGCCTTGCCACATTCTTAAGCTCCGAAGGGTCAAAGGTTAGAAGCAAAGGAAAATTTTCTTCACCTCTTGGCCAAGGCAAAATACCTTGTTGAAAAGTCGTGGGCCAATTTGGGGACACATTATTTTTATATTAACTATTTCCCTCATCCTTTGGAGTAAAGTGTCGTTGTCAAATGACGCATTTGCCTAGTTCATTGGAGATGTTCGAAGAAGGGGGAAAAGTAAAAGTTCACAGAAAATTAAAAACAATTAAGAAGGGTTATTTAGAAGTGCCAGATTAGTTGTCTTACAGTTCTTTGAGGGTTAATATTGGCTTTCTGAAAGGCTTGTTCATATGCATTTGCAAATGGCTTGCAAACAACTGGAGTCACTGGAAGTGCTGATCCAGCATCAAATAAACAAGACTGGTCAAAAACCTTTCGGCTGCCTGTGGACTTTGAGTCTTCATTATCACCGATGGGATTCAGAGTCTCAAAGCATATAACTCCTTCAAAACAGTCCTTCAATCCAAGCTTGCTAAGAGTTTTTGCCACATGGACCTTGTCCCCATTTGAGAAAATCTGTTTCATATCGTGAAGCCAAAACATCATCAGAGAAATAAAATCTTGAAGCAATTTTTTTTAGTTACCATCAACTTGCTTCTATATGTAACTTGCAGCTTACGAGTTTTCGATACGGCAGGCTCAGCAGCAGAGTCCTAAGGACATGGTCAGGTCTTAGTACCTCATAGGGCAATCTTCCATGAACAAAACTGTAAAAGGGGAATTTGTGAGATAATTTCATACTTCCTGATATGCACCAGATCATCATATAATGATAAATAAAAGAGGTTAAAGGGAGGAGGAAATTTGGTACCTGTGGTAGTCATCATTGTCAAAGTTATAACCAATGGCCTGGACAGGAGAAAAAATTGTAAGAAAGTTTATTGATATAAAAATTTTAAAAAAATTAAGATATTATAATCTGTGGCCATACCCTTAGACCAGCCATTGATGTCCCATAATTCTTGTATAACACTTGATTAAGCTGAGTGACTGTTGTTTCCTCTATGCCTAGTTTTTTAACCATGTATTCTGAGAAAAGAGATACAAGAATAATCAGATTGATCTTTTCTTGTAATTATTAGATAATGGATGAAAATGGTTTTGGATGGAAGGGTGATGAATTATATACTGTACCTTCAATATTCTTGGTGCATTGTTTAGACATTCCAGAACTCGAGGGATAAAGGGTATCATCTAGATCTGCAACACAAATATATTATGTTATTGTTGGTACTAATGAAAAGTGGCTAGCTAGGTAGCAGATGCAAAGAACGACACAAAAATATGTTGATTGAAATCTGACACAAGTTATTAGTTATAATGACTTAAAGAAGGATAAAAAATGAAGGAAAAAAGACTTACCAAAGAGAAGACACTCATATTTTGGCATCTGATGAGCCTGCTGATACTGGTTTTGGAAATCCATTCTACTCTACAAATTAAAAGCTTCAAAAGCAAGGAGCATCATCAGTTCATAGATATGAAAAAGAAAGCTAAAAAAGTGGAATTAGTTGAAGCATCACAATGTGGGGATTCATTTCAGATTCTCATTCATTATCAGAGAGAGAGAGAGAGAGAGAGAGAGAAACCAATTATCCCAACTTAATTTTTTTTTCAACACCAAACCATCAATGAATATGCAACATTTGAGAGCTATTATGGGGAAGAAAAAGTACCTCAGAGAGAGAGAGAGATGTAAATAAGGACTGAATGAATGAGGAAGAAGTTGTGTGCAGAGAAGAGGATACAGATGACAGGCTTAAATTGAGAGAACTCTATATATATAGGAGGCTTGAAGTATAATAATGAAATCCGCAGGAAGGTCAAAGCTGCCACCCTCTTTGATATTGGTCCAGCCAGACTCAACGTCTAGAAACATATGTTATGCGACTAGCCACCCCTTCACAATTCAAAAATTAACAGCGAAAAGAAATTAACAAAAACACAAACTACATCTTTTTGACTTTCTTTTTATATGCCGCTCATGAGGAACATCAGTGCCTGACCATATATTATAAAAATAGCAAAGGACATATCTGAAAACGTTTCAAGCCTTCAAGCTACAAGCCCTTGGGATTAGCTCAAGTGGTCAGACGCGTAGCGAAAATTAGGTCAAAGGTTGGATTCCCTTTCACAAGAAAAAGAAAGCAAAAAAACACATGAGGGATATCACAGGCGCTTAAGTACAGAAACTTAACCCCCACACTCATAAACAAACGATCCTTTTAAGTAATTGTGAGAAATCTTTTTAACAAAGTGCATTTCTTTTTATCTATTTCAGCTTTCATAAGGTGGTAGATTAGCTTACTCTGGTACATTATGATTGATTTGTTGGTAACATAACATCAAAATCTTGTTTATATCATCAATCTTTGACCAACTAAAGTACAATTTACAATCATAAAAGCAAAAGCATGCAAGCATTTTGGTGCCAATTTCTTAATCCTATAATGATGCTTATAAAACGCATGGTCACCAACAAATAACGTATTTGGAAACAATCAACATCGCACTGTGAGTTGAGAATCTGAAAAATCAAGACTAGTTTATGACATCATAGAAAATGCTGTAGTCATAAAATAGCAATCAACGTATAATACAGATTTCGTCCGTACAAGAAATATGTGAAATAGTTAGCACAAGGGTTGAAGAAAATTTTCCTTTTTAATGTACAATTACAAACAACTTCCTCCTCAATAACTACTAAGTAGGCAGAACCTGGGGCTCAAGGGGCGAAGAGCCATCTTCCTCGGACCCAACTAGTGGAATCTCCACTGTTTTCTCATCGTCTTCAAAACCTTCCTTAAATCTATCATAGTTGGTGACTTCGCTTGATTTAAATGGTCGCTCCCCCAACACCCGGAGAAGGTCATCTTGGTGAAGAACTTCCTTTTCAAGCAACAGTTCTGCAATTTGAGCTACTTGCTCTTTATGTTCCTCTATGATTTCAACTGTGCGTGTATACGCCTTACCCACCCATTCTCGCACTTCACTATCAATAATGGCCCCAGTCTTGCTGCTGTAGGGCTTTGCCATCTCAAACCCATCGTCCCTTTGAGGGAAAGAAAGGAGACCCACCTTGTCACTAAAACCATAGACTGCAACTTGGGCATAGGTCATCTTTGTCACTTTCTCCAAGTCATTTTGGGCTCCCGTCGAGATTTTTCCCAACAGAACCTGCACCACAGAATATGCTCACCATCACTATCATAACACGACTAATAATGTTCCCAGACTCGAGAATGAAGAATTACTAGAAGTATTATAAACAATTTGCATTATAAGCCTCATCCAAAAAATAAGAATAAGTTTTATAGATAGCTACCTGTTCAGCTGCCCTACCACCAAGGGTCATGCAGGTCATATCAAAAAGCTGCTCCTTGGTCATGAGGAGGTTTTCGTTCGGAACATACTGGGCGAACCCAAGTGCAGCAGTACCTCGAGGAACAATGGTCACTTTCAACAATGGTTCTGCATATTCTAAGAACCAGCCTGTAACAGCATGCCCTGACTCATGGTAGGCAACTGTGCGGCGTTCAAGCTTGCTTATAACCTGTTTGACAAGCAAAGATGTCAAAAATTCCATTCTAAAAAGAACAAAGACAAAGAAACACACTGAAGGTTCAAAGTCGAAACATTTTCTTATAAAGTATAAATCCCTGCTAAAGCATAAATTCCTTCTAGCTACCTGAAAGTTTGATCTGGACCTTTATTAACAATTGCTGCCTCCCTAGTGGAAGGTCAAAATGGGTTCTACAAGGTCCAGATCAAAAGAAAAAATGCTCTCTAACCCATCATAAGGAGCACCCAAAGAGTCATATAAGATAAGCAATTCCAACCCCAACACTAATGTTTAGGAAGATGGATAGCAGGAGTGTATTTTCTTCCACGGTATGTAATGATTATTTCCAATCAACTCTCTAGACATAGTGCATATCATCAGAGCTGTAACAGAAATGACCTGACTCCTAAGTAGGGGCGGGCACAGTGTTGTCCCAACCCCATGTTATGCAGCATCAGTCTTTCTTTTCTGGAAGATGAGGAGAGGGGAGGGAATGGTAAAAAATACTAGGAAATGAAACAAAGTTATCATTTACCATGAAATTAACAAGGAGCTGGCCAAAAATGAGTTACCTTGTTCTTCTTCTCCAAACCACCAATAATCCTATCTATAGCCGCCTCAAAATGCTGCATCGTGACCAGTGCACTCTCATTCCTTGCAGCAATTAGAGCACCTTCGTTGCAAACATTTGCAATGTCTGCTCCAGCAAACCCTGGAGTCAGGGCTGCAAGCCTTTGAGAGTAGTATGATGGTTCATGATCAAGTTTGATTTTTTTCAGGTATATCTGAAATATCTGGTCGCGACCTTTAATATCAGGTTTATCAATAGAAATTTGGCGATCAAATCGACCGGGCCTTAATAAGGCTTTGTCCAAAATATCAGGCCTATTGGTGCCAGCAAGCACAACTACTCCAGCAGTTGTTCCAAAGCCATCCATTTCTACCAGCAACTGATTTAGAGTACTTTCACGCTCATCATTGGAACCTGAGAAGCCCCCACGCCCCCTTGCTCGACCAATTGCATCAATCTCATCAATAAATATAATACTAGGAGCACATTGCCGTGCTTCCTGAAACAAGTTTCTAACTCTAGACGGTCCGACACCAACAAACATCTCCATGAAGTCTGAACCAGATATAGATAGAAACGGAACACCAGATTCCCCTGCAGTTGCTTTGGCTAGAAGAGTCTTTCCAGTGCCTGGAGGGCCTACTAATAGAGCGCCTTTGGGAATTTTGGCTCCCAAGTCCTCATATTTCTTAGGGTTCTTGAGGAAGTGAACAAATTCCATGATTTCCTGCTTTGCTTCATCACACCCGGCAACATCTTTAAAGTGGATCTGGACCAATTAAATACGTAAGTTACTGATGAAACCTTGCAACAGAGTGCTTAAGAAAAGGTATTATAACTATTGGAAAGAAAACTGGTAAGAAAACATTTTGAATGCACACGAAAACCAAACAAGCACCAGTATGGACTTGGGAAACAGAAAGCCAACCTTATTCTTTGCATTTTTATCTACTTTTGTAACTTGAGCCTTTCCTATGTTGAAGATTCCACGGCCACCTCGTCCACCAGAACCACCAATGCCTAGTCCACCCTGCATTCTACGCCCCATAAACAAGAGGGATGCCAGAAGCAGTAGTGTTGGTGCAAATCTCATCAATTCTTGGTACCAAACCATTTCGGAGACATATGTAACAGGAACATAATCATGAGGGTCTATTCCCAATGCTTCCTGTGCATCCTCCAACTTCTCCTCAAAAGATTCAACACTTCCAATATTGAAATAGTATTTGTACTGGCCCCCATTTGCACGAGCAGGGTTACCTTGGACAACTTCATCGCTTGTTTGGCTGTGTGGTGAACTACGCACATATACTTTTGCAACTGATTTGTTAGAAACAACTATATGATCCACTAAGCCTGGTTCCAGAAGTTTGTTTTTGAACTCTTGGAAACTTATCTGCAGAGAGAACAAAATTGCATAGCAAATGAGTAAAGAACTTTTTTTTTCTTCACTGGAATGGAGAACTTACCTTCAAGATAAAACAGAATGATATAGAAAATAATAATTTACGCTGGTCATGCAAATTAATTTATTTTATAAATATCACCACAAAAGATTAAGAGCAGGACTCAGATCTTTAACCTGACATATTACAGATCCAATTCAACGAATTTACTGATGAAAGTGAACGGATAATTTTTCAGTACTTAGGGTCACAAAGCATGTAGCCTGAATCTAGCTGAAGACCAACTTTAGTTCAGTCAAGGACGTTGCCCATGCCAAATCTAATCTAAATCAAAATGAGACAAACTTCTTTTACTTTTACATTACTATTTTATAGAAGATGTTAAAGAGCAAAACTACTTTTGCAACTCTATCCTCTCATGTGGTCGAGGTCCCAGCCACCTCATGTAATAGAACTGGAAAGAAAAAAAAAATAATAATTGTTGGACTCCAAAGAATTTTCCTTAGTAATGTGCACAATTTAAACTTGTGAGTTGTAAGTAGAATTGACTTGGCTTTATATCATTATAAAAAAAAAAGGAAAACGAAATGATATAATATGCGACTCTAATTGCATAAACTAAAATTGGCTTGGCTTTATATCATAAGAAAAAAATAAATGATAAAATATGCGACTCTAATTGCATAAATCTATCCAAAATATATATATATATCACATATTTATGGATGCACTTACCTGTTGCTGATCAGGAGAACCAAAGGAGAAGGAGGAAAGAAATAGCCCAATGATCAATAATGGGGTGATTAAATTTTGAAACTGCCTCAAGAAAGTTTCCTGAAAACTTCCCTGATCATCTGCCTTTGAGTCATCTGAAATTGAATGAACATTCAAGTTAGTATAAATGTTAAAGATTTTAAATACAAAACTCAACAAGGAATTGACTTAAAAGCGTATTCCTGAAATTCTGGGTGATGAAGGAGCATATGATCTAGGACGGGTAGAGAAAAAAGAGAGAGAAAGAGAAGAAATAGAAAAAGGAGAAAATAAGATGAACCAATATTCTTACTCAATATGACAAAATCTCCAAAACCTACTAAAAAGGCCTATATGCAGGCAATCCATAATAACAATAAAAATTAACAGAATACAAAAACCAAAATATAATTAGCCATAAATAAATATAAATGATCGTAAGTAAATAATCAATCCAAAAATTCTAAGCCCTGACCTAATACAAGCCCCCACAAGGGATTTTATATTCTCTAACACCTCCTCCCCTTCACCCCACCCGCTGAAGACTGGACAGCCTTAAGTCACAAAAGTTTTCACTATCAAATATTAACACAGAACCTAGCATTCTTAATTTGACACTACTTTCTATCAAACCTACTTGAGTCTTATATGATCAAGTCAAGACATATACAACTGTAGTAATTTATCTAAATGTAAGTTCACGCACCCCCTACATAAAACATCCACTTTACAACGAAACATGTCTCTTCCCTGGCGGAGGGAAGAGCAAGAGTCAAACTCTGACAATGAGTGCCAGGTATGTGCTCTATCACTAGAGCCATGTGTCCCTTGAAAATACTTATTTAAATCAACAACTAAAATATCACAGAGGTGCCACTGCAAACTCCAACTCTTAAAAACCACATCACTTTTTTTCTTGACAACCTGAGTTTTGTAGTCATAAAGTGGCAACTTGAACTAATCCAACATTCCAGCATTAATAAGTTCTGATGACTTAAAAACACTAATCTAAAATAAATTGGTAATAACAAAATCCTACTTTTGTCCACTTCTATGATAAACATTCAATTAAAACAAATACTAATGGCAATTCCTGATAGAACCATATGTAATTCAATGGAAAAATAGCATAGAGAATAAGCATTGTTCCAGCTGAAAAGATGGAAATTTAACCTTTGGACTCTGATTTCTGCTCATCTCCTTTGGGAATTTCCTTCTTTTCCTTGGGATAGAAGTTCTCATAATCTGCAACAGCAAGACACACACAAACACATGCTTAGCGCAATCACTCTCTTGTCCACATTTTGATTCATTTAGCTGAAATACCAATTGCTAACCAAACCATAAAAGATTAACCAACCAAATTTTGTAACTTGCTTACTCTTTTTCTTTGGGGCTTCACTAGAAAAATGTCTGCGAAGCTTAGGGTTTCCAAGAATGTAACTGAAATCAGAAACGCAGGCCTTGTGGGCTGCTATTGATGAAGCAAAATAAGACCTCAAAAACCCTAAATCCCCATCTACCCGACCCAGATACGAACCAAGACGTGGTACACCTAAAATCGCTTCATTCCCATTCAGAGCCGCCGATCGCCCACTTCCATATATCGAATTCTAACACCAAAAACCCAGAAATTTAGCATACAAATTAAATTAGAAAAGGGGAAGAACAAGATTGGGAAACTTACTCTGGAGCGAGAAGATCGAGAAAAGGAGCGACCAATCCGAGAAAAAATCATAACTTTTCTGTCTCAGGCAGAAAATGAGATTGAAATTTCGTTTCTGAGAATTGGTGCGAGCCAATGGAAAACCACCTTATTTTTGAAGCTGATTCAAAGAACCCATTTGGGAAAATGAGATTTTTTTTTTTGTTTGTTTGTTTGTTTGCCTCTTTCTTTTATAAATAACTTTGGGGGCTATTTTCAGCTGCGTGCTTGAGAAAGGGCACTTGAGAGAGAGAGAGAGAGAGAGAAATATGAAAGGTGATTTTGGGTTGTAGATATTTGGTGGTCTGTGTTGTGTCACACAACTTGGTGTATAATATGTAGGTTGAGGAGCCTTGAGGTCACCAAATGCGTTACGTAGATTTATTATTTATTTCAATAATTGGCTTGGCAAACAAGCCATACACGCCCACCGCTTTCGACTTCGGTTTTTCGGAATGTGGTTTGATACTTCTTTTGGTCATGTAAACAAAATGATATTTACAAATATATTTTTACAACATGATAACGAACGCACGACTCCTATTTCAACCAAATAGTGACACTATTACTAAATGAAAGTACTTGACTCAAAATATTGATTCACAAACCAAGTTCAACTTGTTCTTTTCATGCTCAAAGCATGCAAGTTTGTAAATTGATAAATTTTAGGAATAGTCATTTATATGTGTGTGAGATAACTGTATATTTTTATAAATAATACAATATAATACATACTCATTGACGACTCACAGTCATTCACGTGTGTCTCTAATACTTGTAAATTTTAGATAAAAGAATTAGTTTTCTTTTATTCCCCTTGAATGTTGCAAAAGCACCTAAGAGCATTTCTAGCGAGAGGGGCTAGCCCAAGCAAAAGACCCATAGGCCCTCAATTATGTTTCAAGCGGTCAAGGCTTGCCTGGGTTGCTACTTGGGCAAGATGACTTAATGTTGATGTCACTGTGACATCAACAACCAATTTAAATAACAAAAAAATTGAAAAAAAAAAGAAGACAAAAAAGACAAAAATTTTCATATTTTTTTAATATAAATACCTAGCCATATTTTTCCTTCCCACACCAAAACTCTATACAAATCCCTCTCCTCATATCTCATGTGAATAGTAGTTGCCATGGCAATGGGTGAAAACCAATAAAAAAAATTGCTATGGTCCACACCAAAACTCTATACAAATCCCTCTCCTCATATCTCATGTGAATAGTAGTTGCCATGGCAATGGGTGGAAAACCAATAAAAAAAATTGCTATGGCATGCACTATTCATGTGAATAGTAACAACACTTGTCTCCCCTTGCCTTTTGTCATGGCAAATGGGTAGAAATGCTCTAAGGCCCCATTTAGTTTGTGGGAAATGAGGCTTGGGGATGAGAAATCAATTTTTTTCCCATGTTTAGTAAGTTCAGGCATGAGAAATCATTATCTGGCACATGGGAAAGTAGGGGGAAAGTGAAGCCCTCCTCCTTACTTGGGTTTTGTTTTCCCTCCTCATGGAAAAGTTTGGGAAAATAAGCCAACATTAAATACACATTTTCATGACCATTTTGTCGCTATTAACAATTTAGAATTACAATATATCATTAATGCTTTCTTTTTTTATTTGATTTAATATGGGTATAATTGGAAAAATCTTACAAACTTTGTTTTCCATTCCTACTCAAAACAAACATGGGAAAGGAATTAAAGTGATATCTCCTAGTTATTTTCTCAACTTTACCAAATGTGGGAAATTAATTTTTCATTACACATCCATTGGGAAATCACATCAAATCCGTTATGTAAACCAAACGAGGCCTAAAGACCTTGGATGTTTACTTTGTATATACCACATAACCCGCTTCCCAACCCAAAAATTTAAATTTAACTTTGGCCCATCTTTTATGAAATGATATTTGGGCCATTCCAAGAGCAGGGTAGGCCCAATTAACCCGCAAAGTAATTCATAAGATAAGACACTCGGCTCCGTCCTAGTAAATACGTTTTCATGACAGAAAACACAGAATGACAGAAGAACCCTATTTTTCCCATGTCTGTCTCTTTGGATAGTCTGTTGACCAACGTTGGCTTGAATTAGCCAATTCTTGTAGACTCGAAAATCGTTGCTTTCCTCTCACACTCAACCATGGAAGCCAAGTCAATGTTCCTACATTCCAAAACAATCCCATTCTGTTCTGCTTTCACTGATAGACCCAACTTCTCTCTCGGACCTTTTCGTAAACACCTACAGGGCAATTCAATAAACCACAGCTCTCACTTGCACCATAGCCTTAAACCCCTCAAGAACCCATCAAATTTATGTCTTTCACAAAACCCATTCTCATCATCACCAACAAGAACAAGAAGAAGCACCCATTTGTTACCTCCGCTCAAATGCTCATACTCCAGTACCTCAAGCTCAGAATCTCAAACCCCATTGCTAAAACTCCTCAAAAATATATCCTTTGATTCATTCAAAGCTACCCTTTTTAAATTAACCCCTTTTGATGTCATCAAGTGGTCTGGAATCTTTTCCATTGCAATTGCAGCCACAAAAGGGACTGTCAATTTGCTCTTGAGCCCCTTTTTCTGGATGTACTTTAGCTGGACTTGGATGTTTTGGCCTTGGTTTCTGGCTCTATCAATCGGGGTTTACGGGTTATACTGCTTTCGGAAGCATTTACAAGGTGAAGCCAGCATCTTTGAGCAACTTGCCATTGTCACCTCAGTGTTTTCTTGGCTCACACTAGTCCCACCTGCCCATTTCAATGGTTTCCTTGAAGGTTGGCCTTATGTGTTCTTCTTTGTGTACCATTACTTCTTTTTCTTCAATGTTAGTGTGAGGAAACGGTTATATGGAGATTACTATGCTCGCCCGCATGACCCCAAGTGGGATGTGAGCCCACCAAAGTGGTTACGCCTTTTGTTCTGTGCCGGAGTCATGGCTGGTCACTGGCTGGCTGCATTTGAAGGGCCAGAGCTTCACCGCATTCCTGGCGGGTGGAGCAATGTAGGCATTTGGGTTTTAATATTGGTGACTCTGCTAATGCAATATAACTCAACATTGTATCTTGCGAAGTATTCAGAAAAGGTGGTGGTGCCAACTGCTGTTGTACAGTTTGGGCCTTACCGGTGGGTACGCCATCCAATATATTCATCCACGATGCTTCTGTTCGCCACATATTTCATTGCGCTTCGAGCACCTTTGAGCTTGCTATTCATCGTAGCAGTTTGTTCGTTGTACTATGATCAGAAGGCAAAACTGGAGGAGGCTTTGATGGTTGAGACTTTTGGGGAGAGGTATGTGGAGTATGCGAGTAAAGTTAGGTACAAGTTCATTCCTTTTATCTATTAGTTGGTCACAAGGTATGCAGTTATTAATTCTGTATTCTGAAGGATATAATGTGTTGTACTTGAGTACTTGAGTTTTGAAATCAATATGAGAATGTTAGATTTATAGACAAGTTCAGCATCTGTGTTTGAGTGATTTCTGTTGAGCTCTTTTCTTTTTTTCTTTTTTTCTTTTTTTTTTGCTATTGTTTTTGTTTCATTTGTTTTATGTCTTCTGTTGGGGAAAAAGTCTGGTTGTACCCATAGGAAAGTTAACATGGAATATGGATTAGTATGCAGGGATGAATCCAAAACCTAATGGTTTCACTTTTGAGTCAAGTTGAGTTCCACATGTATGTTAAGGCCCTTTTAGTTGAAGATTTCGGGTAGGACATTGTTCCTTGAAGTATGTACCTAGTCTGTTGAGTGATCTTGGGTTGGCCAACTCTTTTGAGCAAAGTATGGGAGTTGGTATCAGATCATTGAAACCACACCCTCCCTCCACCCCCCCTCCCAGAAATATAGAGTATGGGAGCAGGTACCAGACCACAGAAATACCCAAGAGTTCAAATAAAGGTGTGGGAAGAAATGTGATAAATTCGCACTTGAGAGGGAGATTTGTGGAGAAACAAGTGTGATTTGTTATCTTTCATTGCAAGTCAACATCAAATTGTTGATTTGTATATACATGGATAGACCCAGAACATAACAAATTTAAGCTTTTGGATCAAGTTCAGTTCATGTATGTTATGATCCATTTGGTTCGACTCCCCAATCTCTCCAAATTCTAACACCTTTTGTTCACTTGTCTTGGTGGTTTTCCATGTAGGCTTTAATGGTGAGGTTTTGTTTCACTATGATGTGTTGGAAAACTGTGCATGCTACGATATATAGAGCAGAAACAATTTGTTCTCTACTTTATGTTAGTCTCAAGGTCTTAGAGCAATTCCACCAGTTGGCCTTAGCCATGGCAAGGGGGGGTGGGGCTAGGGCAAACACTATTCATTTTTTTGTTTTTTTCACATATTTGTTTACCTAAACAATTAATTTGGACAATATTTTTTTAAAAGATTTTTGGTGTGGGAAGTGAAAAATATGACTAAGTATTTATTTTTTTTAAAATCTGAAATTTTTTATTTTCGATTTTTTTTATTTTTTATTTTTGTTGCTGACGTCATCGCTGATGTCAGCCCCCCGAGTTTTGGATCTGGGGCTGGACCTGCCCTCGGGCCAGCCTGACTTCGTGGCCCCCACAAGCAACTCGAGCTAACCCTTGCTGCTGGAGGCCCTTTTTCTCCCAAACCCCCCCTAGCCTCAGTCCAAAACCCTCTGCTGGACTTGCTCTTAGTTGTTATTGGTAAAAATGACAATGATTTCTGATTTCTTGAAGTATCTATGATGTGTGTGTGCTGAAATAATGTTGGAGAAATATGGTGAACACGCTGCTGCAATCACTTTGCTCAATCTCCACCCTGATTTGTACCATTCTCCACCAAACATGTTGGCATGATTTAACTGCACTGAATCATGCTGTGCTCAGAAGGGCTTGGGCTTGCAGATAATCCATCTAAACTGGTAGTTGATTGAAAGAGTCAAAAGTTAATGACTGCTAAATTTGGGTAGAAATCTAACCCCAGGAGGATTATACACTCCACAATAATTCTCTTTTTTGGTACGCATTTTGGTTCATAGGAACAGAATCCACTATAAAATTTATCATAAAGTTATAAAGTTATTTTGCCACTATATTTAATTGAGAGATTGCAGACACTCTGCAACCTGTGTAGAGTTAGGGCAACTGAAGTGGAAATTAAGTTGAGCATGTTGCAAGATTGTTAAAATGTACCAATCTGAAGAAGAAAGCTAAAATAAAGGTCACTAGAAGCGAATCCATGTGGAAACTTAAAACGGCTTTAGCAGGTGATAGCATAACTGAAGACATTGCAAGGGCATGAGGAAACGCCAACTTCGCTCTTGCATAGTTGCTCTTCTCCAGTTTAAAATTCAAGAAAGAAAGCATTGATATTGAGCTTGAACATATCTGCAATGAATGTTGGTCTTTTATCCAATTTGTAAATAACTTTTTTTTTGGGTACACATGTTTGGAATCAATGTGGGTAGGTGAAGCCTAACTCAGTCATGTGTTTAATCTATTTAGTCTTTTTGGAAATAGAGTTTCTTTCAATTATAGGTTTCAATAATGGAATTAAGATTATCCATTAGTGCTCTTTGTTACCATGCTCATCCATGTGCATGCATGTGAGATGCCAAGACTTTCTTAATTAGGTAGGTTTACTGCTTCGTTTGATATGCCATGTTACTCAGCTGATCTCTTCGGGTATGTTCTAAATACCATTTGACTCTTTGAGCTTGAAATATTCTGATTTGCGTGCTTGAATTGGCATGCTTTCTTCCTTCGAGAGTGTCTGATGATCAGTATAAATTAGATAAGCAGGGGACAAATCTTCTCTGAGATTGAATTGAAGCCTTATCTCTGAAATTATGACAAAGTCATGTCTTTGTCTCCCAACAAAGAGGCTGAATTTTCAAATTAAGAAATTCAGTTACCTTTTTCAGTTTTTCAATAACTAATGCAAGAGTAAACTATTTGAAAACAGATGCTGATCTGTATGAGCGTTATCCTGCTATAATCCAGAATAGCCTAGCTTTCCATGAGACATCAATAACATGTGGTCTTACTTCTAGATCAGCACATACATAAGCTAGTTTTGTGGTATTCACCCACTGTCTCTGTGACCCTCTGGTGAGCCAAACTTATAATGTTTGACAAGTTCTATAGACTGGCATTGTGGAACTCCACCTCATGAACATGAGGGACACCTCATTAAATGTGAGATATATCAACTCATCTTTGATTTGCACCACAGATTTCTCAGGTGCACAGGAAAACCGCCGAGTATCTGGCATTTCAACACCTGAAAAATTAGTACGGGTTGTTTCTTCTGTTGGCAATCAAACAACTGTATTTTACGTCCTTTCTATGCTATTTCCAATTTCATGCACATGAGAAGATAGATTCTTGGACCTTTTTCTGACTCTTGTGTCTTGTGTTTTTCGTGTACAATGTCCAGTTTCCTCTTTGCTTTCTTCCCCCGTCTTTTATTCATGTAAGTTTATGTTTGCGGGGGCCACTTAGTATGAATAATGTTACTCTTGTGTTTCATGTTAGTTGTAAATTTACAATCTATTGCCCTATCCTTCTAGATGAAAAATCTGCGTCCATGTGTTTGGTCTGGTCAGGAAATCAGCTTCCCATTTTACACGTCTAATTTTAACTAAGGTTTTTGAAACTTGCTGTTTGACGTTTTTCATGTTTAGGATATGGAACAGAGTTAACTCATTTTTATTATTCCTTGAAAGGTCATGGTTGCCAAGTTAAGATCTGACCATTGTGTTCATATGTTAGATAGACACTCTTTGGCATTTCTTGGCACATTTTTCAAAGAGAAATCGACATCATGTGGCCAGTGGACATGCTTGTCCTTTGCAATGCTGAATTTTGGGTGATCGAAATTTTTATTTGATTTGATTATTGAATGGCTGATGAAATCTTGCAAATATCACATGTTAAAGCATGTTTTTTGTTTGTAGTAGGAACAAAAGTGTGTTGTTCTGGTTCCTCTTCATGTCTTGGAATAGAATTGAACTATCATATCAAACAAGAGGTATATTATTTCTTGGCTACGGTGAAAATTACATTATTTGTAAAGTACTCTCTTCTTGGAGCATTTGGATGAGAGTTTGAAGGTGGAATTTGGGGTTGGTGAGGGACTTAAAATCGCATACTATTGTAGAAAAAACATAAGAAATGATTATCAATTAAAAGAGAGATCTTACAAATATCATAAAATACCCCTTTACATACGAGTGATTCTTGGGGCAGCCCTCTACAAGAATTACACCTTATGTAGGTACTATTTTCAAATTCCAAACCAATGAAATTTTTAGATGCAAGTGGCCATCGCTACCATTATCGTCAACATCACCTCCAACACGACCCCCCAACATTACCAACACCGTCATTGTCGCTGCCACCGCTCCACCACTAACACCTCCTTACAATCGTCATTGTCATTGCCACACCACTGTTATACGTCACAAC
This sequence comes from Prunus avium, assembly GCF_002207925.1. The sequence continues at coordinate 163,335 of NW_018921702.1, read as the reverse complement.
CACTTACCACTCCCACCACCGCCATCGCTTTCGTTGAAGAAAACAATATAAATACTCTAATAGATTTACATAATACAAAAGAAAATACTAACAAATATAAATTTAAGGATAAAACTTGTATTAATTTTGTGCTCATCAGCCACCGTCACTACCACCATGGTGGTTGTAACTGTCATCCCCCTTACTTATACAAACAATTCAGCCTCATTACTTTACATAGGGTAATCCGATAAAAGAAATTACAAGTTTTGAAATTTTAATTATTTTATCCAAAATCTGGGGTTTAAATGTTCAAACCTTTTTGATGTGACTAGTTTGGAGAAGATTGGTCAAATCAGTATCTTGTTGGTACACACATTTTATTGTGTATATTTAAAAAAGCAAAAGTCTCACGCAAGCCATAAGACAACATCACCAGAAAAACAACTCAATTAGGTTAAACATCATTGTCTCTCAAGCTCTAGAGTTCCTTAGGAACCGTTTGGTATCCTATTTGCAAAATCTTTGATTTTTTTGAAAAATAAGGAGTTCTTAAATCTATTTTTAATATTCAAAAACTTGTTTGGTATGCAACTTGAAAACTGTTTTCAAATCTTAAAAATTAGAGAACTTGTGAGTTGTTAGAAAAAAACTGAAAAAACATATATTTTTTGTTTTTAATAATTGGGGTGTTTTTTAGTTGTTATTGAGTTTGAGTTTTTAAAAATAGAGCTATCAAACAGGTTTTCTTTGTTTGGACTTAAATTCTACTTTTGAGTTTAAAAAGTTGGATTCAAGTTGAATACCAAACAGACCCTTAAATTTCTAACATTTTCCCAGCAGTGGTTCCTATTAAACGCATCCACGTAGGCCACAATGTTGTGCTTTGGCACTGCCCCACGTGGATTTCTAGTGTGCACACCCTATTTATCCATGCACACAGTTTGCCTTGCCTTGCCTTGTGACTTGTTAGGTTAAATGGGGCCAGACCTAATGGCAGGACAAGAGGGGTCCTAGGCCCCTACTCAACTCTGTCTCTCTCTCTCAAGCCATTTTACTCTTCTTTTTTTCTCCCTCTCTCCCCCTCTCTATCTCTAAATAATTTAATATTATGTGTATGAATTGAATAGAATATTGAAAGAGGATACAAGGGTTTTTTTATATACACCAATCAGAATGTGATGCGTAAAAGTTGTAATTTAAAGCTTATTTCTTGATTTTTACTTTAGGAGATATTGGTCTAGAGGTCTGAAAATTTTCAAGAAGCTCTACGAGAACCTGTAGTATTCCTTTATTTTTATATATATTTTGCAAAAGGGCCCCCTCTAACATCAATTTCTGACTCTGCCGCTGGCCATACCTCTTCCACAGCAGAGAGAGCAGCAGAAGAAAAATCTAAGAAGCTGAAAGTTACTTCATTAATATTCAAAACCACACACATTTGATCTTCCTTTCTGATCCTTTGTTATTCACACATTCCACAGAAGAAAAAGAAAAATCGGCATCTTCATTTCATCTTGAAAATTTTCATTTCCTTGCATTGCTAGTTTCTGCACAAAACCCATTTCATTTCTATCACACATTACATTCACAGTTTGACACTGACATTTTGATCCTACGCTAACAAACTGGACAAAATCCACGTACCCAAGAGACGTAGAAGATACATAGGATTCCCAACGACAAATTCGAAAAGAAAAACACCATGGAACGAAATTTAAAAGAGAAAAGAACTCGATGGGGTATGCTTGCTTTTGGCCCCATTGGAGAAGTTTGTGTCGTCGTCAAGAACCCAAAAATTAGCTTCGCTTAGCTTCATGTTCAACTCACAATCTTGCTCCTTGGGACTACTGTTATTGGTAATCCCTGTTTGGGTACTGGGAAGGGGCCATATTGTATCCCATCCTCATCTCCTGTCACGTGCCACCTGATCAATGCCAATCATACAAAAATTAGCCAAAATAAAAGCTTATATGTATATACCGCTATCAATTTTGCCAGGGTCAGTCATCCGAGGCACGCATGTGACTATGAGTCGTTCGTACACTATGAGACTCACATGCATCAACAGATTATAGATCATCCATATACATGGGCAACTGAGCTTAGCATTCCTCATTCTGATACCAAAAAGAAAAATCTACAGAAGCCATCAACCACTTGGTTGGTAGCAATCACATTGCCAAATATCACGGTTATAATCAATAACAATGTCAAACTTTTAGTTTGCTTAGCCAGAACCCAACAAAAGTAGTGTAGTAGCTAATGATGCTAACAAAAGCATGAGGCTATAAGGATATATATATATATATGTAGTTGATGTAGACAACTTGTGATGTTGTGGTGTAAAACATGCAGAAGAGAGAGTTGTGGTGTAAAACATGCAGAAGAGAGAGCTGTGGTGACCACCATGTCTACAGCTGGCAAACCAAATATGTTTCATAGCCATTCCGTCTAGACTGAGCACACAGCTGGCTAATTGTCTGTCTCAGTATGATGTTTTCGAATGGAATAGCATATACGGAAATATTCTCTTATTCGGCAGTCAGATTAACTAAACTCTCCAAGTTTGATTGATTACATGCAATTAAACTCTCGATGTGAAATATTATGAATAGAATTGGTAAAATTGTAGAGGCTAATGACTCATGTAAGGCCTAGCCAGCTGATGAGACTAGAGATTTGGGAAAAAAGGGTGGGATTGGGAGAGCCGTCTCACAATCTAATATCACTAAAAGGGTTGTCTCTGTCTGTCTTGATGATAGTTGATTAGGGTTAAGGGCAGGTCCTACATGTACGAAAAAAATTGATGGATGTGTACTAGAAAGTTGACCAAAGAAAAAGGCTTTTGATCCTCGTACAGACAAAATTGTATAGGCTTTACACAAAACTGTATACGTATTATTGATTCTGTTGAGTTTGTTACTCATGACATAAAATGAACTGTCTAGATATCCCTTTGTGCAAGGTTTACATGCGTAAATTGGTATAAAGAAAAATATTTTAATCTACTGGTTGAAATCTTAATCAAAAGACTACGTACATATATGTATGTATGTCTGTATATACGCATATATACGTGAATACGCATGCACAGATTAATGCCAATCGCATGAGTGCGACTCGCGCGACTGGCAATGGAGGGAGGAGCCGCTGGAGGAGGGCTGTTGGGTGGCTTTTTATTTTTAAAGCTTGCTTCAATTTTGACACATTGAATTTGAGAACTTGTAAAGATAATAGAGGTCCATGTTGGAGATTAGTAGCATATATCTCATGCAAACTTGAGAAGTCAGGATTAAATAATGCTTGAATAATGGTAGGCGCATGCATGCCACGTGTTTTAGCACGCAAATGAAAATCTATATTTGGGTGTATATGACATATGGTGACCCAGTTTTCTACTCAGCACACTCACTGAGAATAAGGAAAAAAAACACTATAAAATGCCCACTCGCCCTGTCGATGATACTGAGGACCACTTCCACAGCCTAAGGGAAGGACCATTGGACCACCAATCATTCCCCGGCCACTTCCCGCTACCCTCTAGTCAACTAAGAGGGGGACAAATGACTTTTACCCAAAACCCAAAAAGAAAAGAAATAATTGCATAAATATCAACAGGAATGTAACCCAATGAATTTTGTTGACAATGTGCTTTAATTTCAGTAATTAATAGTTTTTATTTTTATTTAAATACAAGCAATAGTCTAAACTACAAAAAGGTGTCATGGAGATTCGAACTTAAGACTACTAATCTGCAAATTAAGGTCCTTTTCCACTGAACTACACCCTTAATAGCATATTTTATTAGAGAGAGAGAGAGAGAGAGAGAGAGAGAGAGAGAGAGAGAGAGAGAGAGAGAGAGAGAGAGAGAGAGAGAGAACCTGTAAGCAATGGTGAGATGGTGGAGGAGGATGAGCATCTCAAGCTTGGCCAGTTCATTGCCTGGACAAGAATGCACGCCATTCCCGAACGGCATGAAAGTGTTTGGTTTTGGTGGCACCTGCACTATCACACAATTAGTCACCAAACCCAGCTAAAGAATCACTTCAACCATCCATCACTAATTTATACAAAACCTTGATTATTTTCTCATGAGTTTCTTCTGCCACATATGTATAATTCTATAGACTTTCTAGCTAAGAAAAACCAACCAATTAAATATATGTATATGTTACATATTAGTGTCAATATCTTAAGACAAATTATCATTTAGTCTAATGACAGAAAGTCGCCTTTTTGTTGTTGGTTGAAATATGTAATTTATGGACGATAGTTATTGATAAATAAATAAATAAATTACTAGCCTACCAAAAAAAAAAAAAACCAGGTCACATGACTTGATACTTAGAAAGATATTCATGACTCAGATCCTCTTAAGTAGAGGAAGATTCATATATAACAATGAAAATGACAGGACCAAGATAATCCAGCGATTGATAACCTTATGTTTCTGCCAAAACAAGATAAAATATAACAGTGCTGCATGACCCACTTGTTGAATCTTGCCCAGTGACACAGTACTGGTCACACACAGAGATGAGAGAGATGAGAGAAAGGGAGGATATTATTAATAATATCATACCATGAATAATATTATAATTTCTTTGGCTAAGGTTTTACCTCAAATCTTGAAGGGTCAAATTTTTCGGGATGAGGGAAGAAATCTGCACAGTGATGAATGCTTCTGAATAGAGGCAGCACCTTCCAACCTTTAGGGATAAAATAACCCTCAAACTCCACGTCTTCCATTGCTTCTCTGAATGTGAACGACAGTATACTTGCTGTTCTTAGAGTTTCTTGAATCACCTGAGATATTTATCAGTTCACTTCAATCATTCTGCCCTATATATATTTCTTGTCAGAATATTTTGTTAATTCAATTCATTAACATAATTCACCGGCAATATAAAGCATTTGACTTGTAAGTTGTAACATAAATCTTTTCAGGATGTTAGTTTATTAGACTGTCGTATCAATCTGAATATCTTTAATCAAATAAATTTTAATTTGCATATGTGATTCGAGTTGATAGTGTAACAACATAACATAACACGTACAACAACATACCCGACTTGTTAAAGGCATGTGTCTAGTATCATCCCACGTAAGCCCACGATTCTCAGCGAATAATTTGCGTCGAATTCCTTCTTGTTCTCTCTAAAAGATCAACTTGTCAGTCTCTGTGTGTTTTTCTTTTTTCAAAGAATTAAGAAGAGAAAATTAATATTACAGTGACAGCTTCTAGGAGATCGGCATTATCGTGCAGATATTTGATGAGCCATGTTAGGATACTTGCAGTAGTGTCATGAGCGGCAAAGATAACCCCAATGATATTGTCAGCAATTTGAGAATCACTAAGCTGCAGGTTAGGCTTATTCTGGTCCTTTCCCAACAGTACTCTCAGCAAGCCACCACTTTCTTCCTCATCACTCTTCCTTCTCTTCGCTATCAATCCCCTCAATGTCTCATTGAGAAGCTTCCTTGCCTACTCCATAAAAACACGAAATTCACAAAAACATATTTAAAAGTTCAATTATTTAGGGCCCGTTGATAATCAATACATAGCATGTATGCTCAGGTCCAATCCACTGTATGTGCTTTAAGACCAAATTAAGGTGAGCTTATGACATGTCTTAAATTCCAATGCTGTTGTAAAGAAATTAAAAACGTCCAATGTCCAATGAAATTGATTGAATTTGGAAAATTGGGTGGACCACAAAAATAAAATATATACATATATTTTTTTATATATCACCTTCATGGCTTTGTGAAAAGGAGTTCCAGGTAGATCAAGAGGCATAGAATTATAGCCCTTCTCAAGGCATTGATACAGATGTTTAATTCCTTCCATTTCAAAGTCCCTATTGTTGCCGAAGGCTGAAATCATTGCCACATCAAAAGCAAACTGGCAGGCCAAGCCAAGAAAAGGAACAAACTCTAAGATTCCAAATGACTCAGAGTCATGCAAGAAAAGTCAAAATAAATTATACCAACAAAACTGACAGATACATATATATTTTACCCTCTTCATCTCTTGCAAAGTGTTGATGCTGCTGTTTTCCCAAGTGGGTAGAAGCCTCAGAACAATTTGCTCAATCTCTGAAACTGACCCTTTTATTGCACAGGGCAAAAGGGCAGCCTGAACCAGCTTCTTCAGACTTGCATGGTAGGCCCCTTGGTGGAAAAATATGGCTTCTGGTCCTATCATTCTCTCTTTGCTTCTTGGATAAGTTGGTTTAAACAGATGCGCCCGGCTCACAAGAACCATTCTTGCTGCTACTGGGCTTGTAATCATCACACAGGGGCACCCCAAAACATGGGTCTTAAATATATTTCCATACCTACAAAAATAAAATGAAAAATAAATCAATGAACTATATTTCCATTCCTCTCTCACATAAACTCATTACATGTCAATCATGTAGCGAGATTATATACAACTGTTGTATATAAGAATTATATATGCACTAACTATGATACAATTAAAATAAGAAACGTGTTTGATAAAAAATAAAAATAAAAATAGAAAAAAGCTAGCTAGGATGAACTAGGAAATGAAGAAAATTGCAAGGCAAAGTGGGGGTGGGGTTTCTGGTGGTTGAATTGAGTACCGTTTTTGCCTGCTGGAGAAGAATGAATTTGGGTTTTCAGTGTAAAGCCTGAGAGTCTCTCCAATATAAGGCCAGCCCATTGAGCCAGGGGGCAGGCGCTTGTGTTTGGGGTGGCGCCATTGGAGGACCAGGCCTAAGAGCAGAAGGGCTGGAATCAAAAGAAGAACAAAATCAGACTGTGAAAAAGGTGGTGTTAATAATGATGAGCAGAAAAGTTGCATGGTTGTGAAGTGGCGATGGGTTTGAGAGGGAAATGAAGAGGTGGCGTTGGGTGGGTTGAACAAGTAGCTATAGCGGGGGTGACAGTGAAGCAAGAAGGGTGAATAAATGGAATGGTGGGTTGGTTTTTATAATGGTGTATGGAGAGAGAGTTGTAGGTGGGGAGGTTTTTGGGACAGGCGTCACTAGTTTTATGGGAACACCTTACTATGGCCCCTGTTTTTTTTTTTTTCCTCTTTTAGGGTCATCCCCACCCTCCTTTACCCCCACCTTGTCTATTCGTATCGATGGGACACATATAAATAGGGTACCGACTATCAATTTACAATATATGTAACACATGATTTTGATAAAAAATTTGTTTCTCTAATATCGCTTGAAAACCAAGCAATTTTTTTTTACCTTCGTAATTTTCAAATGGACAGGCCTAGACCTACAATAGCTGATCCAAGTTGCAGCCACAAATCTTGTTTAGCCAACTCGTGGCCTCATACGTGGAAGAATCTCAGGTTGGTTTGTGCGACTGAGCCATCACTCCGTACAAATTTTAGCACCAACTGCGGGCCACCGTCCTCTTTTTCTCTCTCTCTTCCTCCTCTAAGTGTATGTTTGGCTCTTTGCCCTCCCCACTTCTTTGTTTTTCTGGGTTTCTATTTTTCTCTCATCTCATGCCATTTTAGGCAAAACCCTTCTCTAAGCTAATTTGCTTGCACTCTCGCTCGATTGACAAGTCATTGTTTGCCTTCCACGTACACCAACAAACACACCCATTTTGTGCATGTAATGAAGCACAGCTTTCAACACATGGGCATGCTGACAGGATACCCAACATTTCCTTTTTCTATACCTCAATTCAAAAACTCACGATTTCCATTCCTCGTCAGAAAAGGCAAAAGACTTGAACCTGAAAAAACAGAGAGAAACGGCAAAGAGATTTTAAAAAAGAAAAAGAATACTTTTTAATTGTTAGTGAATTTCGTAAGTAACCGTCGGCCGTTGATAATTCCGTGTTATTTCACAGTGCAGATAAATCAGAATTTGACCGTTTCACTAATTATATATTAATTTTGATGGAATTGCGGTGGTGATTAAGTTGATAAAAAGAAAGTTATTAAGTAAAAAGAAAAGGTATGAGATGATAAGTTTTGTAACCTAATTAATCCAAGCAAAGCAATACACGTGGGTGGTGTCTGGTTTTCAGTTTTCCTTAAACCAAGTGCCTGCCTTGCCTTGTAACCACAGTCACACAGAGAGAGAGAGAGAGAGAGAGAGAGATGGCTGTGGGCTGTGGGCTGTGGCCCTCTCCTCTGTGCTGTGGGTGCCGCCCTCATTGCTCACGTTAGTCTTGTTCCAAAAATTTGACACTGTTCGCACGTGTCTACCCCCACGTCATAGCTGGCCTCAGCTACTCTCCCCAAACGTGTACCATCACCTCCACTCCACATTCATATAAAATTAAAAATAAAAGTTTATATTTTCTGATATAAACAAAATAAATATTACCTCATATTTCAGGAGGAGTGAGTTTACCAAAATCCATTTTTTTCCATCTTTTAAGTGGCACTAGAAACACAAGATATACATACGTGATGGCAATAGGTTTTATCCTTATTTATAGAGAATTTTTGTTGGACATTGACTCTTAATTCATTTATTTTATTTTTTATACAACCAATATTATTATTAAGAGAGAGAGAAATAGAACTTAAGACCTCGAGTGGTGGGATAAATGCTAACCACCCTTGACATATTGATGCACGAGAAGCTATAATTTAATTTAATGTCTTTTATGTAAACTTATGTAGAGAAAAAGTTTTAAAGTTGAGTTTATATGTATATAATTTTCACACACAAAATAAAAAACCATTTTATTTTGCATACTTATATAGTTTACACAAATTTAACCACTCTTTTGGGTTCACCTTACTATTTAGTTTTTATGTGACTTTTTGACTCTTGTTTGTTCAACTCATAAAATATCATGGGATGGAAATTGGAATTTGGAATGGATGCATGGAAATTAAATGCGGCGGGCGGGTGGCCGCAAGAAAATCCCAACACGTCATTACTCCAAGATGGACTATCCAAAGGACCTCAATTCTCCAAGCATCTCGACGGCTATGATTTACCCACCTGCCCCACTCCTTGAGATCATCGCCCAGATTTGATTCTCTGCTCCCTTTACGTGTCTAAATCTCGGTGGCTGCTTGTCGGGTTTTTCCCTCGATTGCACCGTAAATGTCAATGCACTCGCGGCCGGCATTAACGGCGAAGCCGCGTTTGTGGGTCCCATTTCTTTTCCCTCACCATTGATTTGAGATTGAGATGATATGCGCACCTTTGTCAACAGAATCACAAATAAATATACCATTAAGCTATGCGTTTTGAATCGTGCAGGCTTGTTTTTTGAGGATCTGGGCATTTGTAAATGCACTGTTTACAAGTGTCAACTTAGGGTATTGGGACCCAAAAAAAAAAAACCTTAGGGTATTGGGTGGGACCACAATATCTGTTAGATCGTCTTTGATAGTTCAGTCATCAGACTGGACGGCCATGATCTGTCATAATCATTGAATTATAGTTTTATAGTAAAGCCTCAATGTTCAAAGCTCCAAAATTCAAAATGGTGTGCTCCTTATTGACCTACCACATATGTAGTCATTAAGATGGTAGAATTAAAGGAGTTTTTGCTAGAAGCATTTGTCATGTCATGTGTTGTTTTTCTTTAATAATAGTTATAAAGTTTCTAGAGTTTATTGAACAAACTAGACCAAAACTCAAAAGAAAGAAGAACTGCCGTATCTTCCTCCTGAACATTACATAGAGAGCGCCAACTAGTTACTCTATGACCAACAAACTAATAAGAAGCAGATCTATCATGATCAAGCGACAACACTTCAAAGAGCAACCCCGCAAGATGAGAGACAACCAAAGCTAACCCAGATACGAGACAATAGATTTGTCAAAGGAAGAATAGATTGATATAGGTCAACCAAAAATTGGAGAACACTAAGGATTCAATGGGATATGGTGGAAACCTCCTAGTTATGAAGCTCTCTCTCTTTCTCTCTCTCTTTCGGGTTAGTGGATTTTGTATCAAGTAAAAAATTAGTTTCGTTGTCACCCTAAAGAAAAATACATTTCAATATATGATGTGTCTCCTATGTGAAAATTTTCTAGCTCTACCACTGCTTTTAAGGCAAGTCTAATTCTCATTGATCTATTACATATATAGTCATCATGATTCGGCGGTATCGATAGAGTTTGGTGTTAGACTTTGCCATCTTTGCCAACGTGAGCGATTATGGGTATAATTTGTGTGGACCGAACAGTCCGTTTCACATTGTCAAAAGTAACAGAAAATATATAACGTTCACATGCATGTGGGTGATTATGAATTCTTGGTCAGTATTTGTCCGACAAAGTAAATATTGGTTTTGCTGTGAGTAAAGTAAGTTGCCAATAAATGCATGACAATTGTTGAATTACCTGAATCCAACATTTTGTTTTACATAAGAAAAAGTTAAAGAAAGTACATAACGCTTACACGTACGCAAGTAGCTGACGTTATGATTGTTTCTCATGATGAAAAATGGAAGTTGCTTTTTGGACTTGTATTCGATTGTCTCTCTTTGAATAGTTTCTATTTTGTATCTGGACATCAATATATTTGTATATATTAATCGAATTTGACTATTTTACCAACGGGATATTTTTCATGTGGACTTAGTCATTAGCTTGTCGGAGAATATAGGGATTTTTCTTTCATTCATATTGAATAAATCAATGACTTGTTATCTTCGTTCTTAAATGTCATCCACATTTCCCATGTGGATTTCTGATTGTTCATATCAATGAAAAAGGCATTGAAAATTGTTTTATGCGGGTTAAATGCCTTTTTGTTGGTTTTTGATGTTTTAATTTGTGGTTCAAGAACATTATTTTTATATTATACTGTATTGATTTTAGCTAGATTTGTTCATATTTGTTTTCTGTTAGTTTTCTGGGCGATACTTTTGCCCGGCTTTATTTATACTGTTCTCTACCCTTTTAGGGATTTGCAATGAATTGCAACTTCGACAAAAAAAAAAACAACAATGCTTGATTATTTCTTTGCCAACTCATGACTTTCCTTAAGTGGTATATATATATATATATCCAAAGTCCTTAAAAAAAATCAGAGATATTTTTGGAAGTGTAAACGTTATCAGTTTGCTTGCAGCATGATTGGTACATAGTGCTATTCCAATGTTAATTCAATAGATTCTTTTCAAACATTTCGTAGAGTTCTTGGGTCATCTCAAATTGGAGATTTTTTAATGATCCATATATACATTGAACCAATTGACGAGTAATAGTGCTATCCATACGTATGAATGATTAAATAGATATGATTTAGAAATCAACTGACATGTGTACGTTGAAGATTCCTTAATCACAACGGGATGGACAAAGAGATGCACATAAATATATAATGATTTTAAAGACAATGCTCTCACTTAATGTGTGACATTGCTTGTGCTTGTACTTTTTCTTAATTTGTGTGTTTTTTTAACAAACGATAGTCTAAACTATAAGGAGGAAAGAAGGTTTCTCACACACACACACTACCGAGATGTCATGGGAATTCGAGTAGGTTACACTCCATTGGCTTCTTAAGCTGTGTATAAAGCTTGTATTAATGTTAATGAAACACAAAAATTATATATATACTAAAATTGAATCCATGATTTCACTGTTCCAAGACTGTAGCTTAGGGATAGTGAAGTGACGATTTTGCCCTTCATTTTATTGTTGTTACACGTTTTGTTTTCTCTTCCTCACAGTGAATTTCCGAACATGCCCTCCACTTAATCTTTTCTGCTCTTACCTTTTTGCCCCTTCTCCTTCAGCATTTCTTCCCCAACGAACGATGCGTTCACTCAGAGCAGGAGTTCATCGTTGATTTCGAACTAGCTGGTTGGGGGGCAACGATGAAAGATTTCTGTTCTCTCTTGGAGATGCTTTGGTGGCCGTTGATTTTCGTTTGGGGAGGCGAGCTGCGAATCCAGCGGCTCTTTCGATTTATGAAATTGTCTGTTCGTTGTGATATTTTTCACAGATTCTTCTACAACCTTCAGGCATCTTCTATCTCTCTTGGCTGCGAATTCTTGCATCATTTGTCTTCGGGTATGCATCAGCTCACCTTTTTAGCGCATCTTTTGGTCTTTATTTCATCAATTAACAAACATATTTTGAGAATTGAAATTTTTGGAGTTTAGCAGAGAATTGAAATTCTTTGAGTTTAGCTGAGAATTTTCAAATCTTTGATGACAACAATCATGTAAATATAGTTCTTTTGTGATTTTAATTGTTTAGGGTGACTTTTGATTGTTTAGCTAGGTTTTGAAAAGAAAAAAAAAAGAAGATTAAAATTGATGAATATTTCAATTGTTGGTTATATTTATTATTTGAGCCGATTGGGAGTAGGCTGACAGCTTCTTTCAACATCATTTGGGATTGATAAAGAGGTCTAAATATTAAGTAAAAATCTGAAATTTGCTTTAAGTCAACATTCTTTGGGACTGAAATTCTCTTTTGATCTTCCTTTTTAATTATTTTTGTTGATTAATATAGTGATTGTTTTTCATCTTTTTTTTATTTTATTGTTTTAGGTTGTGTTTGATTTATGTTCAAAAGAATTGCCCCCAAGTAGAATCAATAACCCTACTCTGACACCTGCACATAATTGAAAATCACAACTAAGTTTTATTTATTGGTTATACAGATCGAACCACCACTTTATTTAATTCATTACAAGCTACTTCTCTTCCCACTTGGCTGTTGTATCACTTAAATAGAGAAAATAATTTGGCTATCAAATTAGAAAGTAGACCACCGCTAACACTCATATCTGTTTCCTTATCCCATGGGAATAGATCTCCTCTGATTTGGTTGCTTCCAAAAAATGTTTGATTGAGTTGTCAAGACAAAGAGAATGTAAATTTAGATCAACTCTTATAGAAAATTAAAGTTATATATTGAAGTTTTTGGTTTACAGAATCGGAGAGGCTGAGAAAACAGAAATCATGCTACAATATACCTGGAATGAAGATTTTTGCTGCCTCCTTCAAGGAACCTAAATCTGTTATGTCTTTGGCCTGTCCAAGTTATCATATATTAGATAAACTGTACATAAGTATTTATCAAGCAGTTTAGAAAGTGTCACCTTATAAACAGGGCCAAATCCTCCTTCTCCCAGTTTATTTGCTACATTGAAGTTGTTTGTGTTGCAGCTAAAACTCTTTTTAAATTGAAGAGTGGTGGTTCTGCATTATTTTTCGCAGCTTCAGCTCTCGCTTTACTTATAGTCTCACTCATATTGCCTTCCATGCTCCCTGTTTCATTCTTATTATTAGAGCATCGGTTGTTTGGAACACTAGAATATATGTGTGTTGTGTGAGTGAGAAAGAGAAAGAGAGAGAAAAACAAGGGTGGTAGAATATAAATGCCTTTTTGTTGGTTTTTGACGTTTTAATTTTTGGCTCAGAAATATGATCTTCATGCTATACTGTACTAGTTTTAGCTAGATTTGTTCATTTTTGTTTTCTGTTAATTTTCTGATTGGTGCTTTTGCCCGATTTTATTTGTACTGTTCTCTACCCTTTTAGGGATTTACAATGAATTGCAACTTCGACCCAAAAAATCAACAATGCTTGACTATTTCTTTGCCAACTCATGACTTTCCTTAAGTGATATATATATTATATATCCAAAGTCCTTAAAAAAAATCAGAGATATTTTTGGAAGTGTAAACGTTGTCAGTTTGCTTGCAGCATGATTGGTACATAGTGCTATTCCATTGTTAATTCAATAGATTCTTTTCAAACATTTCGTAGAGTTCTTGGGTCATCTCAAATTGGAGATTTTTTAATGATCCATATACATTGAACCAATTGACGAGTAATAGTGCTATCCATACGTATGAATGATTAAATAGATATGATTTAGAAATCAACTAACATGTGTACGTTGAAGATTACTTAATCATCACAACGGGATGGACAAAGAGATATGCACATAAACATATAATGATTTGAAAGACAATGCTCTCACTTAATGTGTGACATTGTTTGTGCTTGTACTTTTTCTTAACTTTGTGTTTTTTTCAAATAAACGATAATCTAAACTACAAGGAGGAAAGAAGGTTTCTCGCACACACACACTATCTGGTAGATGTCATGGGAATTCAAGTAGGTTACACTCAATTGGCTTCTTAAGCTGTGTATAAAGCTTGTATTAATGTTAATGAAACACAAAAATTAATTGCTAGACTTCGGGACAAGCCCAAAACCCAAAAATTAATTTGGGCCTCCAACTACTTCTCGTGGGCCCAATATCGTTTTCGGTTTATAATATAGTTTCCCGCGCTTTCCACCACCGACCTACATTTCGCGCCTTGCATTAGAAGACACAAAAGAGCGCATTACGCACGGTCGTAATCGAGCCACTTGTCACCGCCACGGAGAGTAAAGCTCGTCGAATTCGCGACACGTAGACGTCACCACCGTGCCTAGCTGTCCCAAGGGCTGCCACAACAAGTTCAATTAAACGCGGCACCAAAACGACCGAGTAGTGAGTAGCGACTTCCAGAACAAGCTTTACCAAAACAGTGCTTCCAGAAGAAGCCAAGTCTCCCGCCACTTAAAAAACAAAACCCTATATATCCTCTGTTTCCCACATCTTCAATTTACTGCAGGCCGGCCTTGAAACCGACTAAATTTCTTTTTATTATTTTTGTTGTTGCTGTTCGAGATTTGGTGAAGATGGTGATGAACATGATGACGATGGAGATTAAAGAAGAAAACGATGGTTGCTGTACGCCGAAACGCTGCGAGTTTCGGATACCGGAGTCGGTTGCGCCGCCTCCCGCGCCGAAAAAGAAGGCGTATTGGGCGGGGAAGAAGAAGCCGCAGCCGCCGAAGAACGGGTATTTCAACCCGCCTGAGCTTGAGCTGCTGTTTGCAATAACTCCAACATGCCAAGCTTGGGATTAATTCCTTGGGGTTTTTTTTCTTAATTTAGGATTTTTGAAAATATGTGGTAGGTGTTGCCTGATTGACATGTTTTATTTGGGACAAGAAAAGCGGTTATTTGTAAATTTTATTGTAACATAAGATAACTACTCTGTTTTGGGCTCTGTTTTCTTGTACACCTGAACTTGAAGCGTAGGGTTTGTACTTTGGTTATGGATAATGATATCGACATCATGTGCACAGTCCATCTTCATCGTCTTCCGGAGAAGAACTGCTCTGCTGCAAACATAGCTAACATACACATGACATAATCTCGGCTTTGATTTGGAGTTTGAATTTTGGACTTTTTGAATGAATAGTAATTAGCCAGTGCATGCAGATGCAGTCCACTAATCCCAAACCAAGTTGGGCTTTACCATTCCAATATTTGCTAATTGGGCCGGTGCTAATTTAAAAAAATCGAATATTTGAAATTTCTGGTAGCAATAGAATACAGCAGTTGCCTATGCGCCCGTCTCTCTTAAAGGGAGCTGATTTTCCCACTCCAACTCCTTTCAGTTCCTTTCAGTACTGCTCTTGATTTGTTTGTTGTAGCTTATAAAAATATTCATTTGAGTCCCCACATGAAGAATCACAATGGAAATTAACGTATGATTGTCCCAAAGTTAAAACAGCTAGCTAGTTAAGCGTCCCATCCATAGCATAGCTAGTTAAATCTCTGGATCACGATGCTTCCTATATTTTATTAAAAGATTCATGTTTAGAGCGTGAACGAACAAGACTTCCAAAATCAATGCCCCAATCCATAGCAGATAAAGATAAATCAAAAGTGAAAAAATTAGGTTGTAAGGGCGGCAACATGCTTTATTATTGTGTTAAATTTCATAAAGACGAGGGCATGTGACCCACTAATAGTGGTTTTCAATTTAACCATCTATAAAGCTCAAAAGCTTTATTATTGTGTTAAATTTCAGAAAGACGAAGGCATGTGACCCACTAATAGTGGTCTTCAATTTAACCATCTATAAAGCTCAAAATGTATGAGGTTTTATCACAAAAGACTTCAGTGTTATCAAGAGTGGAATCACTTATTATAAGTTATAATTTATTTTAGTCAAGTTTTCGATGTAAAACTTTATATACTTAAACATGTAGCATCTCTTCTTGTTAAAAAGAAAAAGAAAAAAAATGATAGAATCTTAGATAGGCACCTTCATTGCTAAACATACATGTGTCATGATAATTCGAATTATAGACCACTGATTTGTAAGTTGAAGTCCTTTTTTCATTAGACTAACCCGATTGACACACATATTTTAAGCTAAACATTGTAGTTGATGGATAAGACGTTTTAATATTTAAAGTAAAAAGGTTTCTTTGACAGATAAGGGCTGCAATACAAGCCAAAAGGCCAAAGGTATAATCCTCCTACGCACTAAAGCTCACTGGGAGCGGCGGAATCTATGAACTAATAATATTATTCTTTTATTATATGATACTAAAAAGATTTCTTTCAAATTTTAATATGACTTTAAAAGTTGAACAGAAAATGTGATTCTAAAAGTCACCACTACGCGTCATATTCCCATTAACTGTTTTCCTTCTTTTTCTTTTTGTTCTTTATGAGGGCACTAATCTTAAAAGTATAATTATTGATTAGATAAAAAGAACCCAATTATTTTGTCATTTTGTGATATCTTTCAGTTTCATCTTACGTTAATATTGTCTTCAACTTAAGTACATAAAATAACATTACAAATAGGGTTTTCATTTGACAAACAATAAGATATAAGTTATTTTTATATTTGGAATAACTTACTTATTACAAAACTGGGTCATTATAACAGGTTAGTCACAATTAGGTAGCAAACTCATTATAAATATGTATCGTTCTTACATTCACGTGAGTTGAATATGATCGAGACCTCCACCGAACTATTGATATATATGTAAAATAATTCTCAAACGCAAGTTAAGGTGGTTCGATCCCATTGATTGTTGATTAGGGGAATGTTAGTAATCTTCTCTCTAGCCTTCTCTTTTGGACCTTCTCTTTTTTCCTCATGATATATGTCATTTTCCTTACACTTAAAACAATGTCATCAATCATCACACAAGCTAATTTTTCATTTCCAAATTAACCCTTATTATATATATATATATTACAACAAGCTAGTATTTTAACAACTTTCTTTCCACCTTATTAAAAAATTAGGTTTTTATATATAAAAAAACTGTTTGATTTTTGTTTTTCCAAAAAATACATATGTCGCTAATAAAACCTTCAGTCCTCGCATAACTTTCTTTCCAACATATAAAAAAATTAAATAAGAAAAAACGTAGGTTTTTCTATATAAAAAAAAAAGTATGCTTTTCGTTTTTCCAAAGGATACAGACTGTGCCAATGGGTTCCCACCACAGTGGTGGTGGATTCCCCCTTCCCCCCATGGCACCCAGGATCGAACCCCAGTGGGGTTTCTTTCCTCCAATGTAACCAAAAAAAAGGATACAGACTGTAATAATAAATTAAATTGTTGTCCTAGCTAGCATAGTATCGACTTCTTTTGTAACATTTTCACTAAAAAAAAAAAAAAAAAACACCCCTTTTTTTCAAAAAAATAAACTAACATTTTTTCTTATTTATTTATTTTTAATAAGATGATAAGAAAGTTGTAAACAAAAGATCAATACATTTGATAAGGATAAACTGTTGTAATGCATTTATGACATTATTTTAAGTGCATGGAAAGTGACACATGTCTTGAGTAAACTGTAAAAAGGAGAAGATCAAAGGAGAAAGTTAGAGAAAAGGTTGCTAGCATTCCCTTGTTGATTAATATAGACTTAGCAAATGCCGGCCATCACTTCCGATGTGCGGAGTGGCGCCTTTACACGTGACAACACGTGGCACTGTCTATTAACATTACTCGTACAATTACAATTAGCTAAATGCTGCAAATTACAATCATGATGATTTGTTGTACTATTAAAGATGAGTATGTCACATGGCACTTGCTCATATATCAAAGTTAAAGCAGCCGCGCGATTCTTTTTCTCTAGTTGGACTGATAGTGCCTAATGTTATTTTGCATAATCAATGTAATAAAGCAGAACGCAAGGAATTGTATATTTGGGTTGCAACTGCCTCCGAGGCTTGCTAGATTGCACGACATCATTAGTTAATGTACATATGTGATATGGGTTAGGAATTGTATATTTGGGTTGCAACTGCCTCCGAGGCTTGCTAGATTGCACGACATCATTAGTTAATGTACATATGTGATATCTTCTATATACTGTAACAAATACAAAAATAATACAAAAACATGTGCATATATTATGTGTTTGTTAGACTCAATTCTCAATTTTATTTTCATTTGAAAATTAATATAATTACCCAAAAAAATGTTTCTTTCTTTTTAAAAAAAATAAAAACTAAAAACTGCAATGATTAACAAATAAGCCCTTAGTTTTTCCGTTCGGTTTCAATAGTTTTCACTACAAAATCAACAAAATCGAAAACTATTTAATCATCTAATTATCGTCACATTTGGCTTTTTTACTAATCTAAAATAAATGATGATTATGATAATCAAAATTATTAATGTTTTTGTTTTTGTTTTTATTTTTTTTTCCATGAAAGTTTTTAAATGATACTCCAAATAATGAATACTTCTGTTCATCATACCCTATTTTAGAATGGTTCCAAACAATTTGGATCTTTTGCTTGGACATTCTCTTCTAGGATTTGCTTGACTCCTCCTCTCAACATGCCACATCAGACCCTATTTCGGCAACTTGGTAAATATATATATATATATAAATTGTGATGTGTTAGCTCTCAAGGCCCTTAGATGAAATTTAAATGATGTGGCATGTGGAGAGGAGAAGTCAAGCATATCCTAATAGAGAAAATCCAAACACCTCTAAAATGAGGTTTTCCCAACCTCAAAAGAAAAGGAATTCCTTATAAGAGGACTAATTTACCCGTAATTAGTGACTTTCTTGAGCCAAAGGTCCTCTCCTAAATTATATTAGGTGGCTGTGGTGGGAAGCTTATGCGATCTGGGGTCAGGCATGTCCATTCCTCCCACATGAAAAAAGCCTGAGGATCTGGCTTTGTATAGATAGAATGGAGCGAAATCTTTTAGTATAAAAAGATAGCTACTTAGTTTCTCCTTATATGGGATGGGATACCTGTAAGTATCAGTGGCTTCTCCTGTGTACTTCTCTCAGGAGTTGTCATTCTGGTCTTGATAAATCAGGATGTTCTTCTGCAACTGCGTCCTTGATTGCTCTCTCTTTCTATTCTTCAACCTTAGGCACGTTTCTCCTCCCCTTAGATGGGACTCGTCAAAGATCTTGCTATCAATTCTTATTGGTTTGCTGTGATCCACACAAGCTAAGTGGCTCTGATGGCCTTCTTTATAGATATTTTGTAGTTTTTGAAATAATTTTCCTTTTCTGATTATTTTCTGTTAAATCAGGTGGATGTGTCTTAATTAGCTTCTGTAGTTCCTATAATGATATCCATAAGATGGGTTGGTTATTTTTCGCTTTTCCTCCAACTTTTTAGAGTCTAGCTAGTACTTCATCCATGGGTTAATTGTCTTCCCTTTAGGGTTAGGGTTTCTGCTTTTATCTGCAAATTTGCATGGGGAGATCTCAAGACCGTCATGATCATCAGGCAGTAGTGAGTCGGTATTTGCGGGTGCGGCATCATCAAGATTCACATACTTTAGTGAGGGGTCTACCTTTATCGATCGAGTTAATTGGTAGTACTAACACCACCAATTGATTTTAGTACTTGAACTTCATTTAGTACTCGAAAGGTAGTTCCTTTGAACTTTGAAGTGGGAATCTTGATGATGCTGCATCAGCAAGTACATGACTATTCGGAACCGGCGCCAATTCTCCGATTTCAAACATGACAGGTTGCCCATTCTTGAAGAACATATGATTTCTGGGGTTCTTTCAATTTCAATTTGAATATGAATTTTGATGATCTCATTTTTTGTTATCTTGTCTTGCTAACCGTATATTCAGATTCACAATCTGACATCAAGCATCTCGCCGGCAATATATAAGTCTGGTAAGAGAAGATTACCCTTATTATTGTTATAGGTTGTTTACTTTAGCCCTTGCTCAAGTGTTGCTAGTGCTACCTTGATTCAAAAGACTGGTATAACATGAGATGATATGATCCAAAGCACCATCTTTGTTCAGTTATTTGCTGTATGTATTAATTTTCTATGCATTTTAACACCACCCAAAAACAGTCAGAGCACCTGATGGATCTTCTGATTGGCCACCAGAAATGCAAGAGGCCAAGGTAATATTTTATGATAAATACTGCTTCATATATATAATTCGATGATTGTCATTCTCTTCAGCCTTTTTTTTTCTTGAGGGATTAAAGTTAATTATGCATGAAATCCATGGTTTTTGTTCACAAATTTTTCTTCAACCAACCGACTTCATATATACTTCACTGTCTCTTTTTTAATCCTTATTTTTGTCTAATTCATGAGGCTTATCATTTTGCTGTTATCACATATTTTTCTGTAGTTTAGGAATTGGAGCTCTGATGTTTGTTTGATTCTCTTTGCTTCAAAAAACCCTTTATTGATAAGGGGTCGGGTTACCCAAGAATGTCAGGAATCTGATGTTTTATGTTTTACATCGGAATCAGCTTTTAGTTTTAAGTCTGTCCTGTCCTATGCGGATTCATGACATATGCTTAATAATATATACATATATATGTGTGTGTGTGTGTTGTATTATTTTTGGATTGGTATTATTACTTGTGAAAGCTTTGAATGACCAAATTACCAAAGATCATTAATTTTGTGATCCAATTGCAACACGTTTTCTAAGCGCTAAAGATGCTGTTTTCTGGCTTGTTTGGAAGGAAAATAACAACTTTTGCTAAAGAAAACAGAGTAACTTTTGATCATCTCAAACAGATACTAGTAAGAAGCTAGTTGAGCCTTCACTTTTACAGAAGGTGAAAACTGACTTTATGGTTTTTTTTTTTAAATTTTTATTATCAGTATAAGGATATGCAATGGATGGTACTAGCCAATCACTCTCTTTGAAGCAATTAAAGCCTGTTTATATCTATGTTTTTAAGTGGTCAGTCTAAGTTTGATATACATTGTTGGCTCATTTCTTGATAGCTTAAAATTTTAGGGCGAGTGTCTAACATGATACCATAGTCTTGTTTGCAAGTCATCTTGAGTTCAATCCTCGTTTCCAACTTCTTTGTTGTTTTGCAGTGTGTGAGGAAGAGTGTCAGTTTGATACACATAGTTGACTCATTCTCTAATAGTTTAATCTTTTGAAGCGAGTGATTGTCTAATGTACAATTAATAATATAAGTACCCTCTTCATCATTTTTTTGCCGCAAAACATTCTTATTTAGATGGATATATGCACTTGACTTACTGTGATGCTATCTTACACTACTTCAAGTTGAAGGAGTTCTTCAAAAGTTGATATTCAGCTTAGTATATAAGGAGTTCTTCAAAAGTTGATACCTTATTAAGCAATAAGGAGTTTGTGCATGGGAATAACTTTTTACAGCAATGCCAAAGTTCCAACTTTCTATGAATTCCTTGGCCTGCGTTGTGGAAAAGAATAAAGAAACAAGCTTAATTGGCATTGCTGGCATTGACAGCATTTTGAATCTTTCGTTAATTATAATAGATTAAATATTGTTTTGCTCTCAAATCTTGTTGTTAACTTCAAGCTTCAACTTTGGATTATGTAGTCATACTCATTCGCCTTCAAGAATCAGATAGATGCTGCTAGACAAACATATGCATTTATCTAAATGTTCATGCTTATGGCAGTGAGTGACTAAGTCAATTTAATTTTATATCACACTTTGCTACAAAATTACTCTAAATGTCTACATGTCACTTTGACTTAAGTTCCTTCATGTGCTTATTACTTGAACTTCAATATTAGTGAACTCGGGGGAGGTAGTTGAGGATTAGACGAGCACAACTACACACTAGGATCCAATTATCGAATTATCAAAGCAACCTACGTATATGCATGTACCCTCTTCTTGCTGAAAGCGATTAGAGATAACTTAGCTCCAAGCTAGCGCTCCCTATCCCTCCAAACGTCCATTCCAGCCAACATTATGGATGATGGTTTATTCAAATCTAACCCAACAACACCACCAACAAGAACGTTTGAATACTAATAAGTGAAGTGAGAAAGAAGGACAAAATGGATAGCAAAACGAAAAACATAAAGGACAATATGGAAGAGGGGGTTGGGGACTAGTCAAAGTACGTACAGCCTGCAGCATCTCTTAGTGGGTTTTTGTTGGGTCCATTTCTAGCAGTGACATCAAAGCAATGGACCCAAGCCGTAGTCCTATTGTAAGTTGGATCCAAAGCTATGCATAATAATCTCAGTACATAAATTAATTGGTTTTCGATTCAGATGGTCTCTGAATTTGACAACGACGAGTTGTATTTTGATCCTTTAACTAAATTCTTCGTTCAAATGTTCCCTCTATTTTTTATTATGCCACAAAACTAATTCAATATGTATTTTATATTTCAAAATTTTAATATGACCAATTAATAATATAAATACTTAATATTGAATCTGTTGTGCTTCTGCAAATTATGAGTCTTATGGCAAAAAACAAAAAAAATTGTCTTATATTTATACATATCTCTGATCAAGATACATACTTAAACAAGAAGGAACTACTTTTAGTCGGTCATGTTATGTGTGCTTATTGCTTAGGCAAGTGTGTATCCATTGAAATTGTGGACAGAACCGAAGCCATTTATGACTGATGATGCTTTGCTTGCTTGAGGAATGTAAATTCCGCCCCAAGAATAATAATACACAAATTATACAGCCCGATTTCAAACGTCCTTCTGACATTTTTGTCTCTTGGAAACCATTATTATTATTATTATTTGGAGTTTATATGAAGCCAACAATGTGAAACGTGAGGACCCTTTTGTTTCTTTCAGACCTCTCTCTCTCACGAGAAAAAATTGTATATCACCGGGATAACACTGTTTTATTATCTCAATCAATCATATTCTGTCACGCGTGATAAAAATTTCAAATGACAAAATATGATTGAAAGAAAATAGCAAGTCTTTTTCATGCACACACAGTTTTCTTTCGAGTGTAGTAGACAGGGTCCACGCCTTCCATGGTTCCACTTCCACGTCCTCCTGGCCACCCTTGTGCTGCTCACATGTATGCATGTGGGCTCTCTCATGTCCCAAATGCTCATATTCTTAAACCCACATGATCATGAACCAGAATTTAACAATTACTTCGTTTATCAAAAACCCAAAAAAAAAAAAAACACTCTCTATAGAAAAGTTTAAAAGGTGCATTGTATACCAACCACAACATACCATGTGACTCTATTTTGACCCATCATCAAAACTTTGGTTCGATTGACCAATTCAGTTTTGTCATTAATTCCCTAGATCGAGTGGTTAAACCCTATTACTTAGATATAATCATACCCATATCCATGCAACTAAATAACTTGATTCATTGATCTAAATTCAAGACATGATCATCATGGTATTTGAATTTTGATTTAACTACCTAGTTATAATCATACCCATGCAACTAAATGACTTGATTTATTAATCTAAATTCAAGACATGCGTGATGATAAATATGGTATTTGAATTTTGATTTAACTACTGTGTCAATATCCACTCAGACTATTCAATTCCGATCAACTAGCTCTTAATTTAGTGACGCACATCTCTTCTCAATAGTATAAGATATCCTAAGTCCGAACCCATCTCTCCCCAAATGATTTTAAAAAGAAAAACTATTGAATACTAAAATTCAACTCTAAAATGGGGACGTTTATAAACATTAGTATCTAAATAAGAGCCCACACCACAAGATGACCATACAAGGCACCGCCTGTGTCTAAAGCACGTGCACCTGTTTATTTACCCATTTCTTTGAAGGACTGGTTTGCGTTAATGTGTACTTTTACTAATTTTATTAAGCTGAAGTTGATTCTGCTTTGTGGTCAATATTCCTCTAACAATGATTCAAATCTTCTGTGAAGGTCACATGGGAATACTATTCTTTTTCCAGAGAGAAAAAGCCTTTAATTGCTAATATGTTCACATTTTAATTTATAATTAAACTAGACTAATTCAGAGTTTTGTATATTAAGTCTTCTTTCTCCCAGCAAATTAAATTAAACTGGAACTGCAAGCACCAAAAAAGTTTAGAATAGACCTTTTGACTAGTCAAACCTTCAGGCAAAACATAATTTGTTTAGCTAATTACATTCCCAATCATAAGATTCCCCCTCTTTTATTTTTCTCTTATATTGGGGTTTATTTGGGTTGTAAACGACTACCTAGATATAATCATACCCATGCAACTAAATGACTTGATTTATTAATCTAAATTCAAGACATGTGAGATGATAAATATGGTATTTGAATTTTGATTTAACGACCGTGTCAATATCCACTCAGACTATTCAATTCTGATCAACTAGCTCTTAATTTAGTGACGCACTTCTCTTCTCAATAGTATAAGATATCCTAAGTCCGAACCCATCTCTCCCCAAATGATTTTAAAAAGAAAAACTATTGAATACTAAAATTCAACTCTAAAATGGGGACGTTTATAAACATTAGTATCTAAATAAGAGCCCACACCACAAGATGACCATACAAGGCACCGCCTGTGTCTAAAGCACGTGCACCTGTTTATTTACCCATTTCTTTGAAGGACTGGTTTGCGTTAATGTGTACTTTTACTAATTTTATTAAGCTGAAGTTGATTCTGCTTTGTGGTCAATATTCCTCTAACAATGATTCAAATCTTCTGTGAAGGTCACATGGGAATACTATTCTTTTTCCAGAGAGAAAAAGCCTTTAATTGCTAATATGTTCACATTTTAATTTATAATTAAACTAGACTAATTCAGAGTTTTGTATATTAAGTCTTCTTTCTCCCAGCAAATTAAATTAAACTGGAACTGCAAGCACCAAAAAAGTTTAGAATAGACCTTTTGACTAGTCAAACCTTCAGGCAAACATAATTTGTTTAGCTAATTACATTCCCAATCATAAGATTCCCCCTCTTTTATTTTTCTCTTATATTGGGGGTTATTTGGGTTGTAAACTGTATTTTTTAATACAAGCGATCTATTGGAGTAGAGCGCATTCGAACACAAGAGTTCGAGTACAAGAATAACTGCTCTTAATTATTTGAGTTATAAACCTCTTATAACAATAAACGTACGTTTTTAGAAGTTATAAAATGGTTTCAGATTTATTTTCCAGATGAGTGTAACAATTAATCTTGCAGCAGGCTGGCCAACACACACAGGAAACATAAACCAGATCAATTTCATCATGCACATGCAGGGATCAGCACCATTTATTTTAATAGTTAACGGAAACCACATACTTGAAAATTTTGATAGAATACTGCATAAGATTTCAAACTCTCTCTGACTGTTGATCCAAAGGGTGCATGTGCATGAGAATCCTAACCTCTTACATATGTACATAATTATTTAAACTTGCATATGCATGCTACAATTGGTATATATATATATATAGTAGCATTTAGTTAGGTCCGTTAAGATTATCTTAGTACAATGTTTTACAATTACATAGAAGGTATCTTTGATTAATTAGATAATTAGGGGCCTAGATGTTTGTAATTAATGAATTCCTTTTCACAGTCGTCGTGAAAAAGAATCCAAGATAAAGCTGAGGAAATTTAAAGAAGAAGAATAGCATGCATTGCATGGTCAAACAGTAACAAATTTAAGCGCATGCATTTAATCACAAGATTGCTTACATAAACTAATTGGTAAGAGGGGGTTTGTTTTTTTTCTCTTCAATATAATGTAATTATCACGTGTGGCGGAACATAACCGATTGAGAATAACAAAATAGTGTTATCGCTGTGATATACAAAATTTTCTGGTTCTGGTGGGGAAGTAAGCCAGATGGGCCCTGTAAATTTTCAAAAAGATATTCTCAGGGTAACCAAAAAACAAAAGGAAAAGAAATTTGAAATTTCAAAATCTGCAGAGTACTGTATGTGTTATGGAAAATAATTGGTGCAAACCTTTCACATGAAGAACAGAAGTAAGAATTGTCCAATGACCAAGGTTTGCGTGGATCTCCATATATTTTAACGTTGCATCACCGTACAATAATGGTGGTCTCAAAAGAAAAATATACATTAAAAAAAACAAAATAAATAAAAACGAAAAAGAGTGGATCTTCTCCTCCTTCAGAATTAGGAGGTGATTGATATGCAATGGGAAAAAGACTTTGAGTCTGCGGAGAAAGCAGCCAATTGGTCAATGACATAGAGCCATCTGACAGTCATCAATAAATGATCATGCACACATGCTGCACCAACAAAATTACTTGTCCAATATTTACCCATCAAATTTTCATATTACAACATAAAATAAATCTTAATTTTAGAATTTCAGTATATATTACACCTAGAGTATAATCATAATAATGTACCTAATCATAATGATCAAAATCAAATAAACTAAATTTGTTTGCCTAGTAATGATGAAATGTTAATTTAACGAGTGTCAGTTGTCGAATTTAAAACATGCTCACCTTTAATTGTATCACAAAACTAACAAGTTAGAGAAGAGCAGCAAATCTGATTAATTACTTGGGTTTAGTAAAAATAAATAAACCTTCTTAATCTTAATAATGGATGAAAATCTAAGGGCTCAATAATAAAATTTCTAGTAAGTTCTACTTATATATATAACATATGTGGTCAGTAATATCATCACTATACGTAAGCACTCACAAAACACTCCCTATATAATAACACCAACACCCCCACTGTACCCACCGACCCACAGGGCCATACTCCCATCTCTCTCTCTCTCTTCAGAAACACACATTGACATTATAAAGCAAACAAGTTGATGAGAAGTTAAGTGCCAGCTACCAGAGGCCAGAAGAGATCAAAGATCAACCTCACAAATTTGAGCATTGCAAATTTACATACTCTTATGGATGAGAAATGGAAGCTGCAGAAGAAGCACCAAGAAGGCACTTCGTCTTCTTCTTCTTCTTCTTCCAAGTTTGCATTCACAAGGAGTTCATCAACAAGAAGCCAGTCTTCAAATGCTCCTCTTCTGATGAGGACCTATTCACAGAAGAGCAATGCCTCTAATTCCAAGTGTCCACTTCCCAGAAGTACGTCACAGAAAAGCTCTAAAATCAGCAGAAAGTGTAGCAGCCTTGCCAAGGAACAGAAGGCTAGATTCTACATCATGAGAAGATGTGTTGCTATGCTTGTTTGTTGGCATAAGCATGGTGATTAATTATAATCTTGATGGGATTTCCCAAATTAATCCATTATTGTGTTAGTGCTAGAAATTAAGCTATCTCCCCTCTTTTATTTCATTTATATATAAATATATATATATCATCTTCCTGTGTGATGGGACTCAAAGATGTATCAAATTTTCTCCCATCTGATCAAGAGGAGACTGATAACACAAAAGTTCTCTAGTTTTTTAAGTTTAATTTTTTGCTTTTCTTAATCTTGGTTTATATTAGAGAATCATATTTATCATTTGTAATTACAATTGAGATGAACTACCAAGTCTTTTATATGTACATTGTGAGAAGATATTAGCATATATATCAAATGCATATTCAATGTTCAAGTTAATCAAATCTCATGACTAACCCAACATCCATAATTTTAAATATTTAATTTAATTTTTTTAATGTTTTGAGGAGAGAAAGATTCCCTTTGGATGTTGGGGGGAGCTGCCAATATAATAAGACATTAGAGGTAACTTCTTCTATCTGCCTCGGAAATGCAAGCCACACCTTCTCTTTGCTTTGATGAGAAATTTCGAGTAAAAATTCTCTTAGAAGTGACATCATACTTTAGTTTGATTTAATCTAGGAATGTGGCTTCTCTCCCATGTATCCTCCTTATACACTAATCTCGATGCCTACCTATATTCTAATTGTGCCATATGCCTCTGCTGAAAAAAAGGAATATATTAATAACTTGCTCAAAAGTTTGATACTTTTCAATTGTCAACATGGAAAGACCAATGTTTTCAATTTGACAATGGAAGAGATGCATGAGAGGTTTAGCTCATTTTAAATTTGTATGGAAAATTGGTGTTCTCGATTGATGATTTGAAATCATTTGGGGAATCAATCCGTGCATGCTATGGGTGTGGATCATAGTTGAAGAATGATTCTCAAATACACACAAATTCTAGTGAAACTAAGTAAGAGCTTCTACATTATTGCTAATAATATTGTGACATGTGTGCATAAGTTTTTCTTATGCATGGCAACATGTGAATGTTATGTGAGTGTGTATATTCCACTTCATTTGCAAAACATGCTATAGAATATAGATCAAGAACATATCCCACCATGGATGGACTAAAGATTTTAAAATATGGTGGGCTAAATTTACCTTACATACAAACCTACTAAAAGACAGAAAACTTGACGGTACAAGTTAATTTCATTGATAACAAGAAGTTCCAAATTTCTAATTTTTTTTTAAAAAAATTAAACCTATGTAAATCTAGCAACATAGAAAAATTGAAGTAGGAATTTTAAGGTCAATTATTGCAATTACACAATAAACTTCTCCCTTAAAGGAAAAAAATTGAAAGCATTTATCCACTACAAAAGAAGAAGAAAAAAATTGAACCATTTTAGTCCATCTAGCCATTCAAGCCAACCTGGAAAATAAAAATGAAAAGAAGGTATTCAAGCCAAGGTAAAGGATTTTCTCTGAATGAATGAAATGAATGTTTTCTTAAAAGGGGTATGTGTCATGTGCGTAGGGTTAGTTTATGTTTTTCTTTCTACTTGTGAGGTTAGTTAACTAAAGAAAAATATATGAGATTTTCTATGGGTGAGATAAGGGTGTGGGTGCCCGTGTAGGGTATAAAAAATTAAGTCACCTAAGGTGCCTATTAACCTTGGGCTATAAAAAATAAAGTCACCTAGGCTATAGCCCAAGTTAATTTATGAAATTAATTAAAATACTTAAATACTAATTATTCATTAAATAAAGAACAATTAAAACATAAATAATAATTAATAGAATTAAATAAGGCTAAGATATTACTTAATTGCAAATATTAAACTAAACAAACTAATTTTATATAATAAAAAAAAATTAAAAGTCCACAAAATAATTAATTAAAATTTATTAAGTAATTTATGAATTTATGAAAATATTTAAATACTAATTATTCCCTAAATAAATAATAATTAAAATATAATTACTAATTAAAGTAATAGAAAAGGGAGCTGATTTTCCCACTCTTCTTTTGTGCACTTATACTCCATTATTTGTTAGAAATTGTATGCTCCTACTCCTATTTTGTCCACTTACACTCCCTTTTTTGTTATAATAAAAACTATTAAAAAACAAAAGGGGAGTGGGAAATCACTACCCATAGAAAAAGGGTAAGATATTACTTAATTACAAAAAAGAAAACCACATTGTGCAGTATAGTCGTGTGGCTATACTTTTAAAATATATTAATATTTAAAGAGTATAGCCGAGCGACTATATTGTTCAAATATATTTTAAAAGTATAGCCGCGCAGTGGTATTGTTAAAATATTTGAATATATTTGAAGAATATAGTCGCGTCGTGCAGGTGTGTGTTCGTGTGGGGTGTAAAAAATCAAGTCACTTAGGCTGCCTATTAACTTTGGGCTATAAAAAATCAAATCACCTAAGCTATAGCTGAGGTTATAGCCTGGACGTAGGCAACATCAAAATAGGTGTGATAAAGAGTTAATGTATGGTTGGGTAGGCAACATCACCTAACAACATGCTAGTCTTTTAAATTGAGTGCATGTATGAAGCCAGTGAGAGGCAAAACAGGCCACATTTTCTTTATGTGCCACGTGGAGGGCTATGACGTGTTAGGGTATCATGCGTTCATAAGAGGGGTGAATGTCGTGAACAAAAAATATACCTCGTGTAGGAATGGATTTGATCAAGAGTTTGAGTTTGTATAAGTGGATCTTCTATTTTTAGTGTTAAAAAGGAGAAATTTGATTTTTTTTTAGTCAATGGAAATGTAGAATTTGAACTTAAAACATCTTCCAACACCGAAAGAAGTATCAATATTAAATTGAATTATTATTTATTTCCGACAAAAGCATCAACGTTCCGGCTAACACAAAATCTCCACAATTTTCTTCCATTTTCAGGGGAGGGTGCCAATGTTGCAATCCTTTGGCTACTCTATAGGGCGCAAACTAAAACAAAAAATTTTAAGTTACCAAAAAAACAAGACAGAAAGATAAATGTATAAGGAGCCTCATTATTGTATCCGAAAAAAAGAATCAACGGTCAACACTTGGGAAGATCCGACGGTGGAGGAGGCAGTTTTTGATTAGGGAGCTTCCCATCCTGGACTACCCATGCCATCCTTAGTCCCCAACTCAAATGGACATCAAAGTGGCAGTGCATGAGCCAAACCCCTGCAATTTCAGTCATACCAAAAACATTAAAGGAAAAATATTGTTTGTATCATCGAGTACCAATCTACAATACTTATGTATTGTAAATATTTATTAAAATTGTGTTAATATATGATTGCATCGAACAAAATATAGATTAGTACCCGGTACGAGCCAATCACTGCCTTAACATTATTTATTTGCTTTGTTCTTATTATGTGTTGATATTGTGCTTATGTCAAACAAACCAGCAGTTACCTGGATTGTCCGCCAGAAATCGGATAGCCACCCAACCCCCAGAGGGCACGCCAATAGTGTTCCTTTCAACAGGATCAACAAGGTTGAAGCTGGCAGGGTCTTTGTTAGGGTTAAAGTTTCCAAAACCTTGTCCAACAACAAAGAAGTTGAAGCCATGAAGATGGAGAGGGTGGCTCTCAGCACCCAAAATGCCAGTGCCCTGCAACACCACTTCCACACTAGTATTAAACTTGAGCACCACCGCTTTTGTCCCATTGCTCACATTGATGTTGGTGTTGTTGGATGGAGTGCCTGTGTAGTTGAATGGTTGGACAGGATTGGTGGGAAAATCTGTGGTGAAAACTCCATTGGATTTGCCAAAGAAATGGGATTGAAGGAGGGCTGTTGTGGGAAGAATAAAGGAAATGTTGTTAATAGAAGCTGCAAATTTGGTGCTGTTGTTAGGCCCTTGGCATGTCTGGTTTTTGGGGCATGGGTTGGTTCCAAGGCCTACTGTGAAGAAGAAGCGTTTTCGGACAGTTTTCGGCACGTTGGCTGGGAATTTGGAATTAGCCAAACTCCTGAATTTTGCTGAAAAATTTGCAACAAATGAGGTGGCATTGATTTGGGGAAGGGTTGGCTTTAAAAGAGGAGGGTTTTTTAGGGAAGTGGAGGCAGAGGGATTTGAAGGGTTTTTATATTCAAGGATTCCGGCCACAGTGGAATTGT
This sequence comes from Prunus avium, assembly GCF_002207925.1. The sequence goes on along the minus strand of NW_018921702.1, from coordinate 132,028 downwards.
CAAAAGTGCCCATGCCTGTGAAATAGGGCCTGGCAAGCATGAGGAAAGTGGCATTTGGGTAGCTCGGCTTTGTCCTGAGAAGCACATTGGTGGTTTGGCCTGGTGTGATGAGCAAAATATCAGTCTTGAAGGGCTTGACATAAAGAGCATCTGCTTCCCCGACTGTCAGGCTGTGGTTTGCTATGCTGAAAAACAGTTCATCATTGACTGCAGCGTTGATCAAACGCAAGAGGTAGGTCTTGCCTGGCTTCACCTTTAGCCTGAAAGTGTCTGAAAAGCATAAGAACAAGAAGAATTAGAACTTCATTTGCAGTGAGACAGGACTTGTGCTCCATAGACAATAAGGCTCACATGACCAAGATATATATACCCTTTTTGGAACAATTGTACAATGGCCCTGGAAGTCCATTAATTGTGTAGGCTTCGGAGACATTAGGACCTGCTCCAGTCTGAAGAGCCTGGCGAATTACAGCCTCTGGATCAGCCTTCCACCACTCACCTGTAATGAATTGGTCACAACAAGTTAGCAAATTAATTGTGGCATGCATATGTTATTATGTTGTCTGTTGAATTTGACGAAATAGATTCTGAACAACATAACATGAAATTATATTAAATTTGGTGGGTTTAGTTACCAAAAATGATGGGAACTTCTTTGTGGGGTTTGGGAAAAGGGTAGGAAGCATTGTGCTTAGGGAGGATAATGAGGGGTCCATAGACAGTAGCTCTTAGCCATGAGATGTGAGCATGCCAGAAGAGAGTTCCCCTTTGACCAATGATGGTGAAGTTGTATACATAACTCTGGTTAGTTTGAATAGGGCACTGTGTGATATATGATGGCCCATCTGCCCATCCACTCTGCAATTGTCTGATCCCATGCCTGTGTTTAATCAAAATTTCAATAAATAAATAAACCAGAGAATTATGCATAGATAATTAGAAAATCTGAATTTTATATATAGATAATGTGTAAGTTGTGTCATACCAATGGAGGCTGATGTTGTTCTGAACATGATTGACCACCTTAACCAAAATCCTGTCTCCCTCTCTAGCAATAATTCTAGGACCAGGGAACTTCCCATTCACAGCCACAATGCTCTTTGTCTGGCAAAGCCTAGTCACATTTTTCAACTTTATCTGCACAAAAATTACGCAAAGATATAATTAATTTCAGCTATAAAAAAAAAGCTCAATGGTGGCAGTATAAATATTTATGGTGCGTACATCAAATCTGTAGTGCCTTGTAACACCACTTGCTGCAGCAGCAGAAAACTCAGGAAGGGACCAAAAGCAGCTCAGAGCAAGAAGAAAAGCAGCTACAAATGTTGGTGATAAAGGGAAAGCAAAAGCCATTTTTTTTTTCAAAGTTGGTGTTTCTTTTGAGATAGCTCTGCAAAGGTCCGAGGAACTGAGGCTTGTGAGAGTTGTTTATATACAGATGAAAAAAAGTGTGTTTGGTCAATTAGGTAATGGGATGTTAGAGGCTTTGACAGAGTAGAGAGAATTTACCAACTGAACTTGTTGGTCAATGAAGTAAAGTTATTTATTTATTTATTTCTATCTGTCAATTTGGTGCAAGCTGCTGGTCTCTTAATTTTTGTTCTTATTTACCAGATTTTGTCCATCGATCATTATCCTCAACAGAAGCCAACGAATCCAACGGATTCTTTTTATATCTTTTCACAAAAGCCCGTTTGATCTCGTTCAAAAAGCCACTAATTGTGTTGTTACAAGTGGGGTATGTTAAATTAAATATCTAAGGCCTTATTTAATCATTCACCTCATTTTCCACAATTTAGATATTGCTTATATGACAAGTAGCCATGTAGTTTATCTTATGAACCTCACAAAAACCCTTAGTTATAGTACATTTGAATATACCGTTACATGCAAAATTATATTTAAAAATTAATTTACATATACCAGATTTTAACAGTACCGACTGATGTTAATTGATTGTTAGATCTGTGAGTTTTAGTCGGTAACTGAATCGATTTCACCCTTAATTTTAACCATCTATATATATATGATATCTTTTTCGTCTCTTTCGAGTGGTGGAGTCACATGTAGGTGTGAGATGGCCTTGTCTCTCCTAATCTACATGTAATTCTATGTACTCTTCTAAGAATTAGTATACAATTTTGAAACAAAAAATTCATGCAATGCCCCCGAATTAAGATATTTGGACTTCTTGATCACTCTAGAAAAAATTTTCTAACTCTGTCCCTACCTCCAACTCTACGTACATAATCCATAAGCCCTAGCTAACTCAAAGCAACATGACAAATGAAACGCCATTAAGCTTGCACCATGAGCTATGATTTTGTCTTGTGCACGACAATACACCACCAATATCTTGCCATCATGAACACCGACAATATTTGCCATTCTAATTTCATGTGACAAAAATAGTCTCTTTATGATTAATTATGGTTTTATGAAATGGTTGAACTTTTGGTAAATTTGGAAATATTACCAATTTCCACACAATTCCAACGGTCCGTTAGACTTTGGTGGCCCAACCCAAGAGATATTATCTATCAAAGAAATATTAATATATTTTCTGAACCGAAAAACAAAAGAGAGAAATAGTACATTTGAAGTCATGTTTTTTGTGTTCAATCATGTTGATGAATTTTATGCAAGACTCACTTGAGGTTGGGCCTCTGCCAGCCAAACAGAAATTAATACCAAAGACTCCAAAGAGGACGACATTTGATCCACCACCAATCTTTCAAGCAAGAAGAGAAATGATAACAATTGAATATTAGGTTTGGTTTCAATTGTGCTTACCCCATTAGCACAAGCTTAAACTTTAAAACTAGTTTGGATTGAACAAGAACTTGTTGTATTTTCACCCTACCCTATGTGTTGATGCACCAACTACACTCCTTATAATCTACTCTAAAACTACAAAACATTAAGAAAAATTAACTACACCTAACTGTAGTTCAACACTCACTCAGTCCCCATCCCATAATTTTATCACCCAAAAAAGGAAAAGAAAAGGAAAGTAATACTTCAATTGTGGAGACCAAGTTGTTATACGTACATACCTGTACCTGCAAGAGAAAGATCAGCCTGTCTGTGAAATGATGATATTGTGGACAAAGAAACCGGTGTTGAAGATGATTAGCACATGAAGGGTGACAAGTTTTTTTATGGTGTACCAAACGAAGGGAGCAAGAAACCAAAAAGGTTTAAAGCATATTCACTCTTAATTAAATTCATTGAATGTGGAAGAAGCAGCGACCCAATTATCTAATGTAGAAATCCAGGTTTTTAAAACGCATAATAAGCAAATGGTAACTAAAGAAAGAACAATTTCACTTTAATGTCCTAAACTTGTTGCTTTAGTAGTAATTTATGAATTAGGATGTGAATCCAAACTCCACATGCATTATTCGAATATTTTGAATTTTGCACTCTTGTTGTGAATGCGGAGTAAGTGTAATATAAGTGACTGAACTCGGAACTGTCGTTTATGAGATTTGGATTCAAAACTTGCTTTGACAAAGTGGAGATTGTAACTAAGAGCATCCGCAATGGTTGTTCAATAGTTCAATACTATTTCGGTATCTATTGAATTGAACTGCAATTTTACTTGCAATGATACAATTCAATTGCTTCAGTTTATTGGCATGTGGGTCTCATAGTTAGCCTATTGCAATTCAATATAGGGTTCATCACATAGCACCCTTTATTGCAATGAACTAAATCACACCATTGCAAGTGAGATTTTACTATTTTAGTTCAATTTCATGCAATAAAATTGCATTGATATCCTAACCATTACAAATGCTATAAGTGGTCATTTGGGATTAATGTTAATTGTTGGGTTTGTAATGAACAAAACAATATCAAATAAAATGCATGCTTATCCAATAAGTTCATTATTGTGCAACATAAAGTGAGGGATCAAAAAGCCAAAAACAAATGAGGATAACACAGCCAAAAACTTTTCTAGGACCATTATTTAGAGGAGTGGATTTGGTATTGATTACTTAATAGACCTTTCACGCAGAAAAAGCACCAAAAGAAAAAGAAAAACAGGATAACCATTGTCCAATTCCAATTCCAGAAAACACTCGAACATTCTTGGTTTTAAACAAACACAACGCAAATTATTGAAATCCATTTCTGGTAATTTTAATTAGCTCATTAATTAATCCCAGATCATAACAACTGCTATCACTCCCACCCCAAGAAGCACAGCAAGAAACCTGAAAGCTGGAGTGTCAAAGTAAGATTTGGCTTGTGGCTTGAAGCCTTTGGCAATGAGATGGTTGATTGCAACATAGATGAAAACCCCACAAGCAAGCCCCATGGAAATGGCATAAATCCAATCAGCTACACGTCCTTGAGTTGTGGCATCAATGGCAATTCCTATGCCTACTCCAATGGGGCTAGAAACAGCAAAAGCGAAAGAGTAAGCTGCAGTCACCAGCAATGCCCTCTTAGGTAGCATTCTCAGTAATGCAATCCCCATAGCAATGGCTGCAAAAATCTTGTGCAATGATATCGTCCACAGATTCCTCCATGCATCTCCCTTTGTATCTGCAATATATATACATATAGTTAAATGCATACGTATACGTAAACCGGTGTTCGAATTCCTAGAGTCGGATTGTGGAACTTAAAGTTTAGGGTTTAGATCTTGCCAAGTTAATCAATATTATACTCTAAACTTTGAATGTGTGTCTTTTAGCAAATTTATATGCATTCAAATGATTCGTCGCCTCAAATTGCATAGATTTATTTGAAGAATCAGATTTACATACCTATACATACATATTAACACACATAGGAAAGATGACCAATTTGGACTCTATATATAGTTAGCGAGTTTTTTTTTTCTTCAATCTGGTTCATATACGTCCAATTCTTCAATCAAGTCCTTAGTTTACAATTTTGATAATCTATGGAAAAAGCATGGGCGAAATTCGACTATTTATCTATTGTTGGCTTCACATGCACCAACAATCAGAAATCTCTTATGCATGCGTAAGCGACTGACCGTAGCATAACTTTTAGGGTGATTGTCCCTAACATAATCTTTATAGCAAATCAATATTTGAAATATTGTATTGTGAGATAGAATCATTTTTACTTCATTTGTCAACTTGTTAGACAAAATTATTACTTGTGAGAGCTGATTTGAGGCACCATCTAACAATCTGACGAAGTTATAAACTAACCTCAACTATAGCGACCTAACTAAAACTATAGGGACTTAATTGAGAAGACGCGCGAACTACAAGGTTCAAATTAATTAATCATTTTCTATGTACCAGCAAAAGAAAATTTGCCCATAGTTAGATGAATAAGTAAAGCATGCAGAGTTATATACCATATATATGACATTAATGTGAAATCAATAAGAGTTAATGAGAGCTCAAACTATACCTGCAACTCCAACAGCAATACCCTCAAAAACCGAATGAAAACAAAGGGCGAGGATGAGAAGTATGGTGTCTCCGAAAGACGATGTCTTCAAGAAAACCGGGCTGACGCCATCTTCATCCTCCTTATGATCATGCTCTGCATCAGTCCTTCCCTCCTCCACTTCCACTCTAGCTTCTTTTTCGCTGGAACTTGTCACGAATAGCACTATGCAATCGCCGAGCATGGTTAGCAGATACCCAGCCGATGCTAGCATGAATGCAAAAGGGTATGTTTTGGTGGTAAGGTCAGCAAATGTCCCAGCTGAGTCACTCAAGAAATGCATCAAAGAGGTACCAAGAAAAACCCCACCAGCAAATTGCGTGCCCAAGAGAAGAAAGCTTTCGTTCCATCGGTAGAAGTAGGGGGAGATCCCACCGGCGAAAGTGCTCACCAGTAGAATAATCAAACACCATACTTTCACCAAAACCAAGCCTTTCGAATGCAGAACTTTATGTTCGTCCTCAGTGCCACTAACACTGTCGTGTTCTTCGCCGCCATGACACTTGACTAGAAACGGTTGCAGGAGTAGAAGCAAAGAAACTAAAACACAGGTTGAGTTGAGAGTCTTAATGAAAGGGATGGAAGCCATGGATGAATTTTGATGAAGCTCCTCTCAACCCAATGGCTTGTGTGCTAAGTTATTTATCTAATGGTTTTGATTGCTTATACATTTAAACCTTCTTGTTTAATGGTTAAACAACAATAATTAAACAGAAGCTGACTGGCCATATATTGGCTCGCATTAATTCTCTCTTTGCAGTACAAGTTTGACTTTCGAAGATCGTATAGCATTGATGTACTACACAAGTTCCACAAGAAGCTTGTTTGTTCCCCTATGCTTAGCTTAGCTATATACCAATATTCTATTTGGTCCGGCTAAAATAAGATGGCAAGTACTTTTTTATGTGACTCATCAAATCATGATATATTCAGTGATGTTAGATGCAAAATCAAACAATATTCAATAGCATAAACTTCAAAATAATATGTTGCATCTCTATAGACTTTATTTCTTTTATAATATGGAAAGTCACATCTCTCATAGTCGAGATCGCACGAATATTACGCATGACATATCGACATGATAGATACTGAGCTAAGCCCCACACATATATCATTGAGCGACATATAATTCTATAATCCTGAACCCAAACCTTGTGGTTATATACAAGTGATGCAGAAGATCCCCTTATTTGCAAATTGCAAAAGCATATGTGCTTTATTGCGTATTTGTACTACATTGCGTGTATGTACTACTACGTTGCGTATACAGGTTGTGTAACAAGAGGGCTCGTTATACCATGTCCGAACCGTCGGATTCGCTCTCCCTGCTCTCCGGCCATCTTGATCCAGCTCTAAATTTGCACACAGGGCATGTGCCTTGCTGCCGGAGCCATGGATCTATGCAGTTGGCATGGAACTGCAAAAGAAAATGATACTCTTGGCATTTGAATGTACAAACCAAAAATAACGGCCAACACACAGCCTGGATTATTAGAAAGGAAAATTCCAAATTTTACTACTCGCAGCATAGTGAGTAGTTCAAAGTTTCAAACCTCAGATATAAGCAATTAAGAATGACCACAACTTTCTTTTCTTTTTTCATTTATTTATTTTTTGGTTGGACACCACGTCAGGAAACCAGTATTGACAACACTTGGTGAGAATTTTTAAAATAAAGAGGGAGCATGGAGGAAAGTGTGCACAAGAAAACGATTGCAATTTAATGAATCTTACTAATCGCATTATGTACTGCTAATGATAATAACCCACATATCAAGACTGAAGGCAGAGGGTGTACCTGATGCAAACATGGCAAGCTACGCACTAGGTCCCCTCCATTAACTTGCTCCAAGCAAATGCTGCATGTCAGCTCATCTTCTGGATCCTTCATGCCTCCATCCACCCTTTTAGAGTCTTGCTTTTTCAGCTAGAAAAAATGGAATCAAGAAATTGAAAGCTATCCACAGAAAGTACGCATAACGACGACAATGTGCACTGTGCATTTGGGAAGAGAAAAAGAAAAGCCACAAAGAGACACATAGAGAGATGTGATACACTACTATGTATATGTGGGTATGGGTTTGTCATGCAACCAACTGTTAGAAAATTATGCGAAAAGTAAACAGACTCAGCAATCCAAGCTACCACCCACAGATTACCAAAAGCTTGAAAGAAGGATGAGAAGGTAACAGGTCAGGGCCAAATTCCATCTGCCGCATGGCTGAACAAAACTGTGTACTGAGAACCAATAAATGAAATGTGCTAATAAGCTTCTCATGAGATTTCAAAGTTGATTGTACCTTTCCCTAGTCTCATTGGAAACAGAACACAGCTCACAAATATATATTTACAATGTAATACAGTTAAGTGACAAGCTGTGTTTTAATCAAGAAAAAGTAACAACCGCCAGGCAAATTCTTATTAAATAGGCAAGCAAACTAAGGGTTCAAGAGAATACCTCCATTGGGGCTGAAGATGATGATGCCTGTTGCAGTGATGAATCATCCCTATGAACAGAAAAGACATCTTATCAAATAATGTCACATTTGGTGAAGTTAAATCCGAATAAAAAGAAAAGAAACCTGCTATTTGTTATATATGGATATATTGAAAGAGTCGCAGATATATTAAAAAAAAATTCTCACAAGTGACATCATGCAAGAAGTGATGCAAGTTTTTTCCCATCTTACAGGATCTCTGGGTCAGTGACTTTGTGCTTGTGGACAGGTAAGGCATTAATCTCCTCCTCGCTCATTGAAGTTGCTGTAGAGGCATTATCAGAGTCCAGAGCCCTCAAAGTATCATAATCTGCAATTGAATGTACAGAACAATTCATCTTGCCAATACACACATGATCGAAATCCAACTAAACTAGAAACCAGAGATCTAGACTTGCTTTGGACATCTTTGAATGCACCTTTAACTTCAAAGAGGGAGCCACTCTGATGACAAAACTTATCCAAGAAGTACAATTCAGACAAAAAGACAGTACCTAGATCATCAAACTCCCGGTCAAGTAGTGCCAACTGGAGTCTTAGTCCTTGTAATCGTCCTCTGGTTGCAAAAGCTATTGAAGGTGGCATGTGCAGTCGCAGTTCCGTATGATTAAGCAAGCCACTGGCAGCTGCAGCATGTGCTCTAGCCTGTGCTTGAAGTTGCTGACAAGTTGCAAACATCCTCAGGGTTGTGGCCATCAAAAAGACACCCACAACTAGCCAGAGCTGCATACACAGATACAGAGGATTACCTCCTTCTAATTGTTATATAAGTTCTATTCTCCAAAGTTTCTAAGTGAATCACTAGCATGCTTAGATTGGACGCTCAGTGAAAACATACCAGAAAATTCGGTGACATCTGGTGAGAGTTTAAAAGCATGAATAGCAAGATAACTGTTAAGCAAACAGGCAACTTATGGATTAAAAATGTGGTCTAGTACAAGGCATGCAATGAACAAAAAATACAGAAACAAATGCATTACCCGTGACAAGAAAAGCCAGAGAATTCGTGCTTACTGGTCGAGAAGCATGAATACGCTGATACAAAAAGGAAAAAGTGTCAGCAGTCAGCAGAATGGCATGATAAACTCATCAAGACATGTACGAGTTACAAATGACCAGAATGCATATAGATACGTATACAACCTAGCATGCATACTTCCACATGTAAATGTATGTAAATGAACATACCATTGCTGGTCGTTCAGGAATAAATCCTGGAAAGCCACTTTCAATATCTGCTCTAGCCCCTCGGAAAACAAAACTCATAGTTGCAACTTGCAAAAGATTTCAAAGAATTCCCCTTGTCAAGAAATTAATAAAGGGATAAGTATGGTGAAGTACTCGAGTATTCGAGTGTAACAGTTTATATATCTCCCAAACCTGCAACAGCTGCAAAAGTTCCAAAGTACATCAGTTACTACTACACAAACAAAATTCAATTGTGAAGCAGTGGAAAAGCTGACATGCCTCATAAAAACTTTCCACAACAAATCATATTTTCCTCTAACAAGTATCTTTAAAAAGTTTCCCACCTGGAAAATTTTACCATAAAATTTCTCATATCCTATTTTACACAACCAAATGGTTAACATTTCACCCCTAAAATTAGTGTAGCAAACTTAAGAGATCCAACCCCATTTCTACCACAAAATTCAGAGAGATTCCCTTATTCTGAATGCAAGGTTAAAATCTCTCTGATTAAGCTGTCAATTCCACTATTGTTTTTCAGCTTATATTGTGATTCACAATGTAAAAGGTACAATTCATTTGATAATTTCCTACATTTACTCCATTCCCCATTTCATATTGCTAGCTAATTCGCCCATGCACACTCCATCATTATACATGTAAATGATGAACATAAACACAGATCTAACAAATTATATAAATTAATGACAACTTATGCAAAGATGAAAAATGAAATGCTTAACCTTAGATTTGGTGGAAGAAGCAAAGAGACTGCGATTGTACGACAAGTGCAGCAAATAGTAAAATTGCCATCAGATTTTCTCGGAAACAAACAGAATGAGAAGGAAAAGGACTTACAGATGTGAAGCAAAACACAGAGCAGGTAGAGAGATCTTGTTGCGGGAGATAAAGTGGAAGCGGAGATTGGAGAAGTGGAGGGAACGAAAGAGATTGAGCAACGCTCTTCCTGTTTGAACAGTTAGTTCTGCTTCCTTCTTTCTTTTTCTTTTTCTTCTTTTTTTGAAAGGGAATGTATATATTGGTGAAAATAATACTAATTTATTAATTTAGAGAAGGCTCTAGAGGCTGCCACGTCCGCTTGCTTTTGATCCAACCGCTGCCACGACTTCCTAGGCATGCAAGGTTGCGCCAACGCCGTAGGATTTGGGCTCCTTATTCCGAATCTGCCACGTCACACCAGTGAAGTGAAAGATAAAAATAAAATTTGGAATTTCTTTTTCTATTTTTAATCAAAGAAAGATAACTTCATTGAAATTTGGATTAAAAAATAATAATAACTGAACTACTACAAATTGACTAGCCTCTTTGCACGCGCTTCTGCACTTGCAAGAGGTTTTTTTAAAAAAATATTTTATTTTATTTTAGAATTAAAATAGATAATGGGTAGTTGTGTTCCATAAAAATAGGATTCATTATCTGTTTTTTTTTTTTTTAATTTTAAATATGAAAAAGTGTGAATTTACCATATTATCCTCATTTAATTAATAATTTCAAATCCTAATGTTTGCATTAACAAATGACATTTTTTGGTATTTTGAATGTTTTACCATTCTCTACCTTTTGCTTTATATATATAGATAGATAATCAATCAGCCAATTAATCCCAAAAAATATTAATTTAGATTCTAAAAATTCAATTGATAGTTGGACTTATCATATAGGCAAAATTGTAGCAATGGTCCTTCAAATAAGACCCCACTTTACTTTTTGTCCCTTAACCCCAAAAATTGTTATGGTCATCCTTCATTAGATATAACGTTGCACAACTCATCCTTCCGTTAATTTTGTTAAATTTTATGTCAAAATTAAAGGCAAATTGGGAAATGCATATCAAATTTTAAGGACAAATAAGACTTTTACCTGGTCACCGCCTCATTCTACCCAAACCTAACGACAACTCTCTCTCTCTCTCTCTCATGATCCTTTCGGGTTTTGTTTAGATTGTTCAATTGATTGAGAGGAAGACCAATCGATGAAAAGGGTTGGGAGGAGGAGGGGATTGACAAACAGAGAGAATGAGAGAGTGGGTCGAGGTCGGAGTAGGTTTGGGTCGGAGGTGTATCTGTGGAGTTAGGTCGATAAAGGGTGGCTGGAGGAGAGAGAGTTGGTTGTTGAGGATGGGTTGTGCTTACTAAGGATCCAGCACATGAAAAGACAAATATAGCCATATTTTTCACGGAAAAGTTGACATGGCTAACGGAAATGACGAGTTCTGAAAGTCAAGGCATAGTTGAAGCACCATCATAATAATTATTGGAGCTAAGGGACTAAAAGTAAAGTCGGGGCTTACTTGAGGGATCATTGCTACATTTTTTCATATCATATATAAGAGTACATATAATGCAAAATAATCTCAGCACTTTTCTATCTAAGGATTTTTTTTAAAACTTACATTTTTATATCGAAAATGTATCAATAACTTATCCCTATTTTTTTACATACCTACATACGAAACATTTTTTATAATCTCATATTTTAGATATAACATCGACATTATTATCGCCAACAAAATATATTGACAAATTATTGATACATTTTCGATAATATCAATTTGCATTTGTTCTCCATCATGCACAGATAAAATCTTATCTAAATTAAAAAAACAGCCATCTTGCACAAAATTCTGGTTTAAATTTAATGTGTTATGGCCCTTATGTGAGGTCCTTTCTCTTAGCAGTTGAATCATGTTAATCAATTTGATCTAAAAATTAACCAATTTAATCTAAAAATGAAGAAATATGACCTCATCTAAAAGTCAAACTGTCCACGAAGCACAGAAGTACAAGCAGCCAAACTGGACCAAAAGTGAAAGAGAACTGGGCCTAATTTCAACCCCTCAGTGAACTCGGGCTTCCACGATCTGCCCTCCTTGAACTAGCCATATTTATTTTTTATTTTTTTATTTTTTATTTTTTTGTGATGGGCAGAGGCAAAAAATATCCCATGGGGAATATTCCTTTCCAATTGCTTGGCAGAAAAGAAACGACTAGCAATTTCTGTCCAGCCAAACACAAAAAAGCTCAACAATATTTGTTTTAATATCTATATATACATATGTGCGCAAGCTAGATATGAGTTGGCTGGACTTTCCTTGCAGCAAAAAGCCAAAAGTCAAAAGCCAAAAGCCAAAAACCAAAGCGAGCATCTATATATAGTCTACAAGGGTATATTGTAGAGTCGCTTCACTTGGACATTTATTTTAACTTTGATTCAGTAATCACTTCAAATCAAGGAGCAAATAAAATCTGCGTGCTCCCTTTGTTCTAATATTCTATTGCCCTTCCTGGCAATCTGAATGTATATAAAGAAACAATTATATGACCAAGTTTATCTGCTAATAGGGAAATCCAGTAGCCTCCCCTATGTACGTCATTTTCGCAATAATTGATAACATAACTGATCATGAAACAAGCACATGAAGCAAAAGAAATTTTTATGTTCCTTCTGACTGGCAGTGGTGTCTAATTATATAAGAAACGCGTGTTTAAGAAATAAAAATTAATTATGCGTCATATTTTAATTGGATTATACGACCGCGTAACAGTAATAATCCTAGTGAAATATCTCTATACTCACTGTAACTACACGTTCTTTATATTCAATAATTTTTCTAATTATATGTAGGACAATACTTAAATGCAAACTTTCGGTGCACCTCATTATCCATTATGTTGTGATTAACGAATCTTCACCATACACGTCATAAATGAAACCGTTCATTTTCAAAATCATCATTTAAATATCATGTTTGCAAAAGAATAAAAAAATCAAAAAAATTGAAGATCATTTAGTAATTCATATATATATATATATAAATAATTAACAATTTTGATAACAATTAAGATCCTCATGATGAAATGTCCATTTAATTGGCTCATATAGATGACTAAAGGATCTCCAATTCGATTGATTTTTATTTTTTTTATAGAAATGATATGTGATTTGTTCGCCCACTACAGATCCCATACTACCCCAATAAACTGAAAATCCATAACTCCAAATTAAATGATAATTTTAAAAATAAACAATTTGAATTATTATCACATGTGTTTAAATGAAGATGAAGATTTGTTGTTCATAATGTCATCACCAAGAATTTTCCTGATAAATAATGGAAGGGCTCCCGCTCCTCCTACAAACAAACTCAGTGGGCAGGTTGTTGGTGCCAATCAGCCAGCTAGGCCTCAGGAATAATTCTGATGAATAATGAATCCTTTTTTTTGCTATAAGTGAGATGACCCATGACAACCCAACTCACGGGATATAAACACTGTAAACTTCAATTATTTGAGAGAAGAGATAGCCAAAATTTGGTGCTTTCCAGCCACAAAGGCCAAACAAAACATTCATTCATTCACGGTCACATTCTCAAGCTACATAGGCAGAACTATGAGTTGACACTTCTGCTGTCACTCACTTCATAAATAAAATCTAACTTCTTTTCTAACTTATCGGGACGGGAATTCGAACTTAAGTGTAAAGAAAATCTACTAATTAAACTGAAATGAGCAACAGAAGAAGTTGCTGTAATTAAGTTTTAAGAACTACATTTCGAATTTGCTGTAAAATGCTACCTTTTGAGCAAATTTTGCTTTAAAACAGAGGCCTGCTAGTTCTCAGCTCAGTTGCTCTTTTCATGAACACAGAACCCAAATCCGGCAACCTTGAAATTCTTCGAAACTCCAACGCTATAAAAGTATATACAGTGATGAATATAAAAATAAATAAATAAAACCCCAAAAAGAAACAAAATTTGCGGCCTTTTTAATCATCCAACACCCAAGCCCTGCTACGCCTCTGGACGAACCGGCCAAACACCGAACTTGAGTGACTCTGACTTCTGCTGAAAACCGACCCGGATTCGGACCCGGACCTCGAAGAAGACGAATTGGACCTAAACCGACCCCAAAACGACGCCAGATTACGGAAAGCCCTGCGAATCCCATGACTCTCACTTCCTCTACTTCTCGATGACCATAGTACCCTTCTCGGAGCCCCGTTCCCGTTGAATGGGCCATCCATTTCCGTGTACACAACCGGCAATTCCCTCTCTCCGGGTCGTCTGCCGCCCGAGAATCTCCCCACAGCGAACCCACCGCCGGGTAATCTCCAGATGGTCAGCCCCATGGTCTCTTCGTCGAGACCCGGATCCGAATTTCGGTCATTTCGGTCGGCGGGCAGCTCGTGCCGGCAAACAGGGCACGAGTTTCGCATAGCAAGCCAGGGGAGGATGCAATCCGAGTGGTATATGTGCTTGCACGGCATTTCTCGGGCCTCCGACCCGAGTTCGAATGCTTCCTTGCAGACCGCGCAGTGCGCATCCGACCCGACGTGTGTTTCGCCGATTTGAACAACGGGCATAGAGTCCACGGCTGATTTAGACGCGGGCGGATTTTCGGGTCGGCCCAGCCCGGTGATTTCAATCTGGGAGAGCTGGTCGAGCAACCGGTCGAAGCCCGAGCCCATTAAGATCTCCGACATGGTGGGCGGGAGGGGCTGGAGCCCCGACCCGGCAGCGTCGTCATAATAAAGCTCGAACGAGTTGGACTCAGTATTTGACTCGGCCCCGCCACGTAGGACAATAACCGGGTTGAAGGGGGAGGACCGGTCTACGGTGGCTCGACGGACTCGGCGGGAAGTCGGAGCCGGGTTTTGATCGTGGACGTGGGTGGACGGGAATCGATGGTGGTGATGGATCGGCGGTGGCTGTGGTTGCGGCGTCGTTTCGATCTCTTCTAGAAAACCGGTTTCGCAGTGGGGGCATGAGAGGGTAGAGTCCTGGACCCAGACACGGACGAAGCGAGTGCATCTGTAGCACCAATACGACGTCGTCGGCGACGGCGATGACGTGGCCATAGAGGTTCAGAGATCTGAAGGGTTAAGAGAGAAGGAGAGTTTTAGAGAGAGAAGGGAGAATGAGGAGAAATGAAAAGCGGAGGGCGAAGAAGAAGGCTTTTATGGAGGCACGCGTGGGAGGGGAAAAAGGACGAAATAGGGTTCTTATTACCTGGCGCGTAATTTCACGCGGAGTTTCACTGAGCACTCTGATTAGAGAAAGTATTAGGACAATAATTGTCAGTAAACACAAGCTGCTCCACCATCCTAAATGATTTTTTGGGAATTTTTCCCACCTTTATATTTTAGATAAGAATGATAAATCCAAGATGCAAAAGGGTATTTCTTTTTGGGAGCATTTTTGCTAACCACTTTAACTCAAGGTTTACCTTCATCATCTTCTCAATATTTGCCACGTGTCTATTGATATAACTATAGTTGCATAAATACAAAGTAAATAGTTAACTGTGGTTATGCCAAGGGACATGTGTCAAGTATTGAGAAAGGTGGTGAGGGTACACCTTGGGTTAAAATGATGAGCAAAAATATACCAATTTCTTCTCTTCTTATGTAGTCAAAGAATTTAGATAGTTTATAATATAGTGATAAAGAAGAATTTATAGTTTTGTTATTGGCTTTCTAAAATCGTTATTCTACTTTATTTGTTTTATCTTTTAATGTTGTTATTTAAACATTGTGTTTATTGTAAAGAACTTGTAGCTCAAGTGATTTCAGTCAGCTGTGTTCATGAGATTCTATGTTTGTTTAACTCAAGGTTTACCTTCATCATCTTCTCAATATTTGCCACGTGTCTATTGATATAACTATAGTTGCATAAATACAAAGTAAATAGTTAACTGTGGTTATGCCAAGGGACATGTGTCAAGTATTGAGAAAGGTGGTGAGGGTACACCTTGGGTTAAAATGATGAGCAAAAATATACCAATTTCTTCTCTTCTTATGTAGTCAAAGAATTTAGATAGTTTATAATATAGTGATAAAGAAGAATTTATAGTTTTGTTATTGGCTTTCTAAAATCGTTATTCTACTTTATTTGTTTTATCTTTTAATGTTGTTATTTAAACATTGTGTTTACTGTAAAGAACTTGTAGCTCAAGTGGTTTCAGTCAGCTGTGTTCATGAGATTCTATGTTTGAATTCATCATCGGCCAATATCGCTTGAATTTATAAAATAAAAAATAGTGTTATCATTTTTCCAAGAGAAAAAGATTTCAAATTAGTAAATTACGAACATGAATAATAAAAAATATATCATGTTTTGGGAAAAATCAGAGTACTTTAAAATAATTTTAGATTAAGGAATTTCGAGGAAGCTACAAAAAGAGTCCACCAAAAGATGAGTCACTCAAAGGCTCAAGTGGGTAAATTATAAATTTGGACATGTGATTAATTGATAAGGGAAAGAAATATAAAAGTGTGAGAAATTAGGGGGAATGGATGGCGCGTAGGTGTGAGACGTTGACTTGAAATGAGAAGGGACGCCGAGTTTGAAATTTAAAATCGGTCGCCGGTTTCGGCAAGAAGATTCCTAACAACAACAACGCAAAGGCAGAGGCAAAGGCGCGTCCTGTAAATTTGGCTTGGCTCGGCTTGCTTGGCTTCACTCGTCTACAAAGACCACACCTGTAAATGCATGGAAATTGGAATGGCCTCCATCAAATTGGGCCCCATTTCCCTCTTTATTTTTTTTATTTTTTAAATTTATATTATTTTGTGGTGTTGGCTTAATTAATTAGGTGCTGAGTTCCATTCCCATCCAACTGTATGTTTTTTTTTTGGGGTCAAATCCAACTGTATGTATTCTCTACTGTTTTGACTCAATTCAAATAAAGCGATATAAATGTGTTTCATATCAAAAAGTTTATTTAGTTTTTTTTTTTTTTTATAGAGAAAGCGATCTTTTTTAGATGGGACAATATATTCGTCAAATAATATTATAAAACTCATAATAAATTTAGAAAAATAGTCTCATGATATCAAACTATTTTTTCTTATGATTTTTTTTTTCTGTGGTTTGTAGATTTGCGCAATCTCAGAATATGCATGTGTGAGAAAATTTCTCTTTTTTCTTCCTAATTTTGACAACAACAAAAAGTTATGAAGGCAATTTTTCCTTTATTTAAAATACGTTTAGTGATATTTATATTTCTATTGTTGAGAGAAGTCCAAAATTTGAATTTCATGTCCCATGTGAATCATTTTAGGTGATTTTGGGAAGAAACATCTCCTATGTACTTCTCAATAAAATAAAGTAAAACCACTTAGGGCCAGTTTGGCATTGCTATGCTGTAAAAATAATCGTTGTGAGAGAAAGCAGTTTAGCGTTTGGTAAACTTTTTGTTAAAAGTGTTGTTGGTATTGATTCCCGCATAATCAGAAAATGATTGCCGCATAATCATTAAGCCCAGCACCTCTTCGAAACTAATTCCTGCATAATCAGAAAATGAAAGCACCTCATTAGTTGCTTTCCCTTATTTGAGAAACGTGTGGGTTTTATTGGACTTTAGAGTAAAGCTTCAAGCTTGCCATCCTCAGGGGTTGTGTTTTAGGTTTAATTATATAAACCATTTTAGCATATTCTCTGGCCATTGTATTCCTGACTAACTCTTGATTTAATGGTACTTTTTTTCCAATATTAGAAGAGAATTCAAATTCGAATTCCTCATTTTGCATGAGCTAAACCCCAAAAAAAAAAAAATACAAACAAACTATTGATGTTGTGGCAAAACCTATTTTGACAACTTAATATAGTTCGAAATTTTTGTAACTTTTTTTATCAACATATTCTAGGCATAAATGATTGAATAGGTGGGTGGAAATGGTGAAGTAAACCAAAAATATTAGGGTTTAAAGATAACCAAAAGAGCAAAACTTTTAAGTTTTCCTAAAGGGTCGTTTTTATGTAAGTGCATTAGTCTTCCCCTTGTGACCGTTTTTATGTAAGTGTATTAGTCTTCCCCTTGTGACCTTGTTTCCTGCCTAATTGAGTTAGGCTTCAAATGATTATAAATCTCACAATGAAAACCAAGTTGCCCATCTTCATACCTGTTAATGCCTACTGCTATAAGGAAAAACAACTAATGAGATGCTTTCATTTTCTGATTATGGAGGAATCAGTTTCGAAGAGGCGCTGAGTTTAATGATTATGTGACAATCATTTTCTGATTATACGGCAATCAATACCAACAACACTTTTAAAAAAAAGTTTACCAAACGCCAAACTGTTTTATCTCACAGTTGATTTTTCTCACAACAAACTAGCCCTTAAAGTGATTCTCCATAAAAATGATTATTGGCATATTTACAATCACTTCCCGACGAGCCTTAAGAAAAAGATAATTATATCTCATTCTAATGCTGTTGTTTATTTACGAAAATTAACTTATACAAAATATAAGATATATATGTGATTCCAAGTTTATTTAGAGTGAGATAATATATTAATGGTTATGAGTGGATTGATTTGGGATACCATTTTGTGGATTGATTTGGGATACCATTTTGTATGTTATCAGTTATAACACAAGTTTAGAGACTAACAAGGTTGTCAAGGATCTAATTATTGGTCCAAACGTTGACATCACACGTGTAAGTGAGAAAAAATGTGATAACTGTATTGAGCCGACTTAGAGCGTATACAGTCATATAGAGATCCAATTAGTAACCAAGTCTTGTGGGATATGAGTATGACGCTGATATAGCGTTCATAGGTGTGACAATATATAAGTTTTTAAAAAAATCGTATTTGCTTATTATGGGCAAGGAAGCTAGGAAGATTACAATATAGTTCGTTGGGTAGTATGGTAAATTAATAATAATAATCTTGACAGAAAAGTGATTATGAATTTAACCAAATTTTATTTATTTATTTATTTAAATGTAATTATGAATGCATGTTCCGCGGTACGCTCCCCTTCTTTAAGAGGCAAATAATAGAAGGGCTGATTTTTTATTTATTTTTAAATGAAAAATAAGAACTGAAATTAATGAAGAGGTACAACAGGAGTTTTGGTAAAGAAAGATTAATGAAAAAAACGTACTATAAAGTTTTTTATTTTATTTTTTAGACTAAGAGTTTGGTAACACATCAATCAAGAAAAATTATTTTGTGTCTGTCTCTTGTTGGCTTCCGTCCACAAAAATCATGGCGCATAGTTTTCGATCTGTTCGGTTTGCATGCGTGAAAAGTGTGAATTACAACTTCTGTATGGCAAAGGGCTTTTATTTTACTTCCAGGCAAATTCGGTAGGTCAAGCCCTCCATAATGCTATTCAAAGAAAAGATAGGAACCCATGAATGCCTCACTGTTTTAATATGTGCATCCAAAATAAGCTTAAGCAATTAAGTGAAGATGTTAGGTACTAGCTCACAGCTCAATATTTTGAAATTTGATAGTCAGCGTAAAGATTATGCTACGGTCAGTCGTTCATGCATGTGTGAGAAATTTCTAGTCATTGATGCATGTGAGACGAACAATACATGAATAGTCGGATTTCGCCCGCACAACTCGCCTAGCAAAATTCATGCTGTCTCAAAACTTCTTAGTTCTTTTCGTTCCTTTCACATCCAAATATTTATGCAAGTATAAATTAACCATAATATGAATAAATAGCATTTTGTGTAAATAAATCCATGATTCAAATTAGTTTAAGAAAGATAGGGGAGCGTCTTGTCGGATTGGTCCTCAAATGCAAAAGGTTCAAACCCCAAAAAGCTTACAAAGCAATGTTTATGTGGTTTCTCAAACCTTTCCCAGTGCCAGCCTTTTTTTTATAACAGCATTATGCTACTTTGAGTTGAGTCACTCTCGCACCACTTTTCCAAAGAAAAGAGGCAAACTTCTTTGTTGGAAGAATTTTTTTTGCTTTCTCATCGCAGTCTCGGGGAAAAGCCAAAAAGCAAATAATATTCTCTTGACAAAGAGAAAACTCATTATGTGATTTTACTAATTTAATTTTGCTTAAAGTATTAACGATATGACACGTGCGACAACACTTTTATGAGACATAACATTATTTGTTGAGGATAACAAAACAATGTTATTCCCGTTATAGCTAAGTTTTTCACTTCAACAGGGTCCAAATCTTTGACTTGGTTTTTGGGTATGAGTTTTGTGTGGAAAACTCTAGAGGGCTAAAGCTCATGTGTTGGGCCCAGTTTATCATAAACCCAATTTGTATGTTCCTCTTTATTATAATAGAAGAAAGCCAAATTTAGGTTTTTGGGTTTTCTCTCAATTTGGTATTGGGTGGGGCTTAAGTTGTTGGAACTGTGAACATTAAAAAATCATAACGTAAAATGGAAGAAAATCCAAGGCCCAACTTAAACCCAAGGAGTTGCTGCTAGGTATGGGTTCTGTTCTCTTCCTCATTCAAGATTCAATCACCCTACACTCGGCAGCTTATCAATGCACGACATAACTGAGGAAGTAGGCAGAACAGAAAACCCAGAAGAGATAATGTAGTTAAAGTTCTTCCACGTGCTCGGGCCATTAGCTTCAAACTGAAGACTTTCAGAAGCAGTGAAAGAGACTCTCAGAGGCATTTTCACGAACAGGTGGTGGGCTTAACAGAAGACCTTCCTCATTGATCTCCTTGTTCTAAATATAGGAAAAATACCCAATTGCCATTTTGCTGACACATGGAGAGAGTCAGAGACCTTTCCTACCCAAAGGGTTTTCCTCAATTTGGCATCCAATACCAAACTTTCTTATGTCAAATCTCTCTTGCTTATTTTTTCCATCAAGAAACTGTCTCTGAGATTTTCTCTGCAAAGATGTGGACAGCTTCATTTTGTAAATTTTAAATGATTTTAACTAGACAATAACCCTCCGTTTGGATGAGGGAAAATAACGCGGAATTTAGCTAAAAGTCGGGAATTTAAGATGAGAAATTGACAATTCCCTTGTTTGGCAATTTAAGCGCGGAATTTATTAAATGACGCGCGGAAAAAATCATGAAAATTGAGGCATCAAATTCCCGAGTTTAATTTCCACCAAAATAGGCGTCATTTGACAATTTCCACAGTGCGGGAATTCATATTTTCCGTTGTGCCAAAATTTAAATAATAAAAAAAA
>NW_018921702.1:73978-109614 GCF_002207925.1 Prunus avium | reverse complement strand
TGATTCGATTGCTAGAATGGCTTTATCATTTGAAGAGTTTATCCGTGCTGATACTAAGAACCTTGATCCAGCAGAGGTATATGCTGAAGTACAAGCAGTACCAGGTCTTAGTGAAAATGAACAACTCAAAGCATGTGCTTGGCTGATAGAAAATGACAAACAATTTCAGATGCTGAAGGCACTCCCAATTAAGAAAAAAAGAGAGTATGTTGCTGATGTTTATTGCACGTGGGGAGTGATTTGGTTTGCTAATATGTTCTATTTGTTTAAGTTGAGTTATTTAGTTCATCAAACGATATGTTATTTTATACTTCGAGGAATACCTTCTATGTCGGTTATCAGTTTTTTTTTCTTTCGAAATATTTAATTTCTATCATTTATAATTTACATGAGATATCCAAACATTGAAATTTTCAATTTCTGTCATTTACGAAATCCGACATGCATAAATCCAAACACTGAAATCTTCAATTGCTAGAAATTGAAATGACGGAAATCTAATTTCCGTCATTTTAGAATTCTATGTAATTGGCAATTCCTTCATCCAAACGGACCATAAGAGTGGTATTTACTATTTACCTTGTTTAATTTTTTTTTACCCCTCCCACTTTAATTTACTATGCAAGCATGTGACAAATACAAGTGGTGGATCACCGATAACACCAACCAGATTTTGTACTTTTTTGACTTTCTTTTGTGACTAAGACCCCTTTCATATGCTACTCAAGGAAATATCACAAATAAAGTTAAATTTCCCGGCAGAAAAGAAAGTTTGGAGTTGTTATTTTATTTTATTTATATTTAAAGAATTTAAATAATGACTAAAGGAGGGGCTCTAATATTCTTCTCTTCATGATATTATCCATTGATTAAAAAGAATTGTATAAACTACTACACATACAATGATGGTTTTGCGTACGTAAGAGTTTGAATTAGGGATGGAGGCCCAATATGACTTGAAGGCCTTTATAGGAAAAGTAAGAAATCAGGAAATTTAGGTATATAAGAATTAAGGAATTAGGTAATATAGGAATATGAGAATTTAGGAATCGGGTTTCTGATTTGCGATGGTATTCATTTATGAATTTTAATGTGGAATCCAAATTTTTTAGATTTATTATGTGTTAGTAAATATTTGTTTTTTTTTTTCTTCTTAAAATGAGTACTGGAATGATTCTAATTTATCATAAATAAAAGATTATGTGGGTTCCACATTAAAATATATACTCAAAGACTTGAAAAAACATACAATAATTGATTTGGGGAGTAGTTGATCTCATACCTATTCAATCTCTCCAGCATCCCGTACTTTCCTAATTCATAGCTTCCCGCAAGACTACAATTTTTATTATTATTTACGACAGGAAACACACACACATACAAGATTTTCCTTCGATCATGGAAAACTTTTATTACTATACAAGAAAGCCAACTCAAGACTACGATGTTGATTGGTGTATATATATATATATTAATCTTATGTTTCTTTTTTAATAAAAAATTATATTTCTCTTAAATCTTTATCTTTTGTGAATAGAAATTTTATCAATTCATTGATACGACAGTTTGATATATATTATTACTTAATTAATTAAATTTCTAAATTAATAGTTGCTTTCACATTTTCTAAATTCATTTGATTTCCTATATACTCGTCTAAATTATATAATTTAATTTGGATACATACAGAAAGAACTTCCTAAACGAAAGCAAAATAAAATCTGATTTACACACATGATTAACTGTAAATTGTGGTCCTTAATTACAAAGTATAATGAAAATACAGGTGAGATCCCCACCTAATTATAACGTTTGCAGGATTTAGTTTTTGGTCAACAATTCCATGCAGTAGGCCACAAGCTGCTTCTTTGGACCCAACACAGCTAAAAGCCCTGCAAGCCTCCAAGCAATTTTGTTTCAGGTATTGTCTAATAAACTTCATGACAAAATGGTTTAATTCGATGACCCAATTGAATGAGCTTATTATTTTTTATTATTTAAAAAACCTATAATTGTATGTGTAAAATTGATAGCATTACACAATAAATACAATAATAAATATACATATTTACTAATATGAGTTTTGTTTTTTTATAGGCTGAGACCGTTTTTTATAAATGTGTTTTGTTTTGCTAATAACACCTTTTGACCCACTATTTATTTCGTTTGTAGACAAATTTAAACACTTTAATTAGAATTTAAATTGGTCACGACTCACGGAAGAAGTTGTGTTCATATTCAACACCTTAGTATTTGTATTTGTTTTTGTTTATATTGTCATCGTTTTTTTTATTTATAAAAAAATAGAATTCAAATTTGGGCAAAATGCAGACATAAAAATGACAGAAAGCAGGCAAAAGGAGGAAATAAATTTTAAAAATGGAAAATCAACCTACTTACCCAAAAGGAAGGGAGAGATTTTTACCCAGAAAATTAGAACTGTGCAGTGAAACTGTACTTGCCCCATTTTTCAACCCACTGCTAATTTTTTTGGGTTCATGGAAGAGGGAGCGAATCTAAGGAGCTGACGTGGCAGTCAGAGATTCTTCCTATTGGAGACGAGAAAAACTAAACAAACATTAATCATTATAATTAATTTTAATTTAGTGAATTTTTTCCTTTAAAACATCAGTCCGTTATCACTTGGTCAATTAGCCCTAATTTTTAGGCACGTTAATTAACTATTTCCAGATATTTCAATAACCCAAAAATAACAAAAGAAGATAAAAATATTCCCATAAATTTATTTATCATTTTTTATTACTTTCTTTCCTGCTTTCTTTCTAACTATCACTGTATTTAATCCGCTGCTTGAACTGCAACAAAACCCTAACAAGGGTTCTTGCAGGAACCAATCGCCGCCCTATTGATCTCAGCCGTCAGTTACCCTTTGTTTCTCTATAACTCTCTTTGATCTTAGACACAACTCCTCAGCTCTCCCACTGATATTGTGTTCTGTATTTTTTTTCTTCTCAAACTTAAATCTTTTTGACTAAGCTCTTGTTTTTGTGCTGTTACATGGAGAACATGCTGGAAAAAAAGTGGTTTCAATAATTTTATGGGACTGAATTCAGGGAAAGATAATAACTTTATGAGCTCTGATTGTTGTTTTGGGGTATATATATTTTAGGTGAGGCATGAAGTGGCTTGGGAGAAATTTTGGGTTTTGATCAGTTTAAAGTTAGCAACTTTGAGGTTGTAAATATGGGGCTTTTAGGTTAAAGTCTTGATTTTGGGATTGTTGTAGGGGTTTAGGGTTAGGTTACTGCTAGTGGGTAGTGATCAATTTGAGTTTTTGGAAGAGGGTTGATTGTAGGTTAGTGTTTTTCGTCGAGAATGTTGTCTGAAATAGGAAGAAGACCAATGCTTGCAGGTAACGAGGGGTCCTTTGGTGACGAATTTGAGAAGGAGATAGGTATGTTACTCAGGGAGCAGCGCAGGCAAGAGGTTGATGATCGTGAAAGCGAGCTGAATATATTTAGAAGTGGATCAGCACCTCCAACTGTGGAGGGTTCTTTGAATGCAGTGGGAGGGTTGTTTGCTGCTGGTGGCGATGCCGGTGGTGGTGGTGGCGGTGGTGCCGCCGCCTTTTCGGATTTTCCTGGAGCTAAAAATGGGTTTGCGTCTGAAGAGGAGCTTAGGTCCGATCCTGCTTATCTCCAATACTATTACTCGAATGTGAATCTGAATCCGCGGCTTCCACCTCCATTGCTGTCAAAGGAGGATTGGAGGTTTGCGCAGAGGATGAAAGGAGGAGGGAGTTCTGTATTGGGTGGAATTGGAGACAGGAGGAAAGTGAATAGGGCTGATGATGCTAGTCAAAGATCGTTGTTTTCGATGCCGCCAGGTTTTAACTCGAGGAAACAAGAGAGCGAGGTTGAGCCGGACAAAGTACGTGGCTCAGCAGAGTGGGGTGTTGATGGACTGATTGGTTTGCCAGGTTTAGGACTTGGTAACAAACAAAAGAGCCTAGCTGAAATCTTTCAGGTGATTTGTTTCTATGGTTGCGTTTGATGTTCGATTTGGTACACGTGTAACTGAAGTTCGTGCTTTCTTAATGTTTGCTTGCATTTGTTGATAACGCTTTGAGTATCACTTAATATTTGTTCCTTGAATTGTCTGTTCTTACATTTATGCTTCCCATTGATATTTGAGAGTGACATAATGTATAGCTTAGGAGAATATTGATTCATGGGATAGAAAATATGAGTATTTGATTCCTGTATTTAGAATGCAAATGTGTGCCTTGCCCTTTTGGCTTGGACCAAATGTCCTCATCCTGAATGCTACCTTTTACGTTTATGTTAACATCTTGATTGTGTACCTACAGCTGGTCCACTCTTTCAGATATTGGATATTGAGGAGGTTTTCTACTTAGGACAATTAGTCAGTCATAATCAAACTCTCGATAGGAACTCACTTTGAGAACTTTGAAAGTCCAATCCATCCTTTAGAAGCTTTTAAAAAACAGGGAAATTTTTAACTGCATCTAATCTTGTTTAGTTTTCCCTTCTTTCTGATGGCTGTAAGTAGCACCAAGTTGTTCAGCTTAACAGTCCTCTTCATGATTGCATTGGTCATCTTGGTTATGGCTGCACGTCTGTAGTCATACTAGCTTGGAGTGCATTTGTTTTCTTTTATTGGTCTGATTCCTGGGATAGGTTGCCAGCCCTCGTAGTTTCTAATACAATCTAATGTTTTGCAACTACCCTTCTTGCCTTACATCTCTCTTCAGCTATAGTTTCCAGGTTATCATGCTATTCTTTAGTTGACCAAAGTAATGCTCCACAGAGCATAGCAGTACCACCAGTATCAGTGAATTTGGATAATCCTCCTTGCTTCTTGCATTTAACTCAAATGAGTGAACTTGATGAGTATGGTTACACCCTTTTTTTTCAATTCTGATTGAATACAAATTGGTTATGCCATCACAGGTACACCGTAATTTTTTTTTTTCTCAGTAGTATGGTTGAATATGATCCGGATAATTTTCAGTCCATACCATACACTTGTTTGGCAACTCAAAATCAGAGTTGTAATTAGCACTGCACAGAAAAGCTCTTATTTAGATACTTTATTCTTAAATTCTAAAGCTATCAAGATAACATCTTTTATGCATTCATAATTTAGATTCCTATATATGTTTAAACCATTTTTTCTTTATATCTTTCTGTATCAAGAGTACCTATAAAGTTTTATAGTTGTATGGTTCCTCATTTTTGGTTCACAACTGTTGTGCTGGTGCACAATCATTAGTTTGATCTGTTTACTATATTTTATTTGCTGACTAGTTAAAATTTTTGTTGTTCAGGATGACTTGGGGCGTGCATCTCCTGTTTCTGGGCTTCCTTCTCGTCCAGCCAGCCGTAATGCATTTGATGAAAATGTAGATGCTGTAGGTTCTGCTGAAGCTGATCCAGCTCATTTGCGCCGTGACGTGATGGCTTCTGATGGTCTCCGATCTAGTGCAAATGGTCAGGGCTCATCTGCAGCCCAAAGTATGGGCCCACCTTCTTCTTACTCGTATGCTGCAGCTCTAGGTGCTTCATTGTCAAGAAGCACCACTCCTGATCCTCAACTTGTTGCTAGGGCTCCTAGTCCTTGTCTTACACCAATTGGAGGAGGAAGAGTTGGTACTTCAGAAAAGAGAGGCATTAGTAGTCCGAGCTCCTTCAATGCTGTCTCATCTGGCATCAATGAGTCTGGAGATCTGGCGGGGGCTTTTTCCAGCATGAACTTGTCTGCAAATGGAGTAATAGATGATGAAAACCATTTGCCATCACAGATCAAACAAGATGTTGATGATCACCAGAATTATCTCTTTGGTTTGCAAGGTGGTGAGAGTCATGCCAGGCAACTTGCATACCTAAAGAAGTCTGAATCTGGGCATATGCATATGCCATCTGTTCCACACTCAGCAAAAGGTTCATACTCGGATTTGGGTAAGAGCAATGGTGGTGGGCCGGATTTTAGTAACTCATCGTCTGATAGGCAAGTTGAACTACAAAAAGCTGCAGTTTCTTCTAATAACTTGTATTTAAAAGGATCCCCCACATCCAATCATAATGGTGGTGGCAGCTTGCATCCTCAGTATCAGCAAGTAGATACTGCAAATTCGTCATTTTCAAACTATGGTCTAAGTGGGTATTCTATGAATCCTGCATTGGCATCCATGGTGGCTAGCCAACTTGGCACTGGTAATCTTCCACCCTTGTTCGAATCAGCTATGGGATCCCCTGGGATGGATTCAAGAGTGCTTGGAGGAGGTATGGCTTCTGGACCAAACCTAGCAGCTGCTGCATCTGAATCACATAATCTTGGTAGATTAGGGAGTCCAATTGCAGGGAGTGGTCTTCAAGCTCCTTTTGTTGATCCTATGTATCTTCAATACTTGAGGACATCTGAGTATGCTGCAGCACAGCTTGCTGCTCTTAATGACCCCTCCGTGGATAGGAACTACTTAGGTAATTCATACATGAATTTACTTGAACTTCAAAAGGCGTATCTTGGAGCCTTGCTTTCACCACAGAAGTCACAGTATGGTGTTCCTTTGGGGGGCAAGTCTGCTGGTTCTAATCATCATGGTTATTATGGGAATCCTGCATTTGGTGTAGGCATGTCTTATCCTGGAAGTCCCATGGCAAGTCCGGTTATTCCTAACTCTCCAGTTGGACCAGGTAGTCCTATGAGGCACAATGAGCTTAATATGTGTTTTCCTTCTGGGATGAGGAATTTGGCTGGGGGTGTCATGGGACCCTGGCACCTTGATGGTGGTGGCTGTAACATAGATGAAAGCTTTGCATCTTCACTCTTAGAAGAGTTTAAGAGCAATAAAGCAAAGTCTTTTGAACTTTCAGAAATTGGTGGACATGTTGTGGAATTCAGGTATCAAATCCTTATAAGTTTTCTTGTCATTCATCTTTATGATTTTATCATAAGTTGGTTATTATAATTTTGCATTTGTATGTGCAGTGCGGATCAGTATGGGAGTCGGTTTATTCAACAAAAACTTGAGACAGCCACTACAGAAGAGAAAAACATGGTTTATCAAGAAATTATGCCTCAAGCGCTTGCTCTAATGACTGATGTGTTTGGTAATTATGTGATTCAAAAGGTAAATGATATTCGCTGGACACATGCTTTAGTTTGATTTCTACTTGTTAGTATATATTACATGGTAACAATTTGTGTTCGTTTTCAGTTTTTTGAGCACGGACTTCAATCTCAGAGAAGGGAATTGGCCAACAAGCTTTTTGGTCATGTACTGACACTTAGCCTTCAAATGTATGGTTGTCGGGTGATCCAGAAGGTACCAATAACTTGTGACTGGATTAACTTTTTCTGCTACTAGGTTGTGCCCTGTATTTCTTTGGAATATGGATATCTTTCGTTCATCTTTCAACATATGATTTGATTATTCAACCATTTGTTCTGGTAGTACTGCGAGAAACAATCCTAGTCTTTTTGGATGCTATAACCATTACTTCCATTATTATGCTTTTGTGCAGCAAGGGAGGCTTAATAATAACTGTATGCCAATGCTAATGACCTGATTTCCTTTTAACTTTAATGCTACTAGACTATAATTCATTTGTTTATCCAAGGATTGCTACAGTTGGTTCTAGCAGTAATATACTTTTATTATGTTCAGGCAATAGAAGTTGTTGATCTGGACCAAAAGATCAAAATGGTTGAAGAACTTGACGGTCATGTTATGCGCTGTGTACGTGATCAGAATGGGAACCATGTCATCCAGAAGTGTATTGAATGTGTTCCTGAAGATGCTATTCATTTTATTGTCTCAACGTTTTTTGATCAAGTTGTGACCCTTTCCACCCATCCATATGGTTGCCGTGTGATACAGGTTGAGATACATCTTTTTCTTTTCGTTCTTTGATTTTGATAACTTCTTCTGAACAAACAATTAATGTGTAATCCATAATAATGTTTGGGTATTTGGCAGAGAGTGCTTGAGCACTGCAATGATATGAATACACAGACTACAGTTATGGACGAGATATTGGGAGCTGTTAGCATGTTGGCACAAGATCAGTATGGCAATTATGTTGTTCAGGTTCATAATCTTTCCTAATTAATGGATTCTTCTGTGCTTAAACACTCACCTTGGTGAACTTTTATATTGGTAACGCTTGTCTTTTTATCAGTCAGCCAATTGACTTACTCCTAAATATCTATCTCTAATGCCTTTCTGCCTTCTGTTCCATTACCATATTCAATGATATATTTGCAACAAAATTTCTGCTCCTATGCCTTTTGTTTTTTGTTTTCACATGTCTGGTGATGCTCCTCTGTTTCTTGGTGTTTATATTCATAGAATGATTAATTACAAAACCTCGAATTTTTTTATTCTTGTTTTTTTTTCCCACTCTTTCTTGAGTTCGAAACTGCAACTCGTATTGTTTGTTTTAACATGTCAACATGTTATTCGTACTTAAGTCACTTATTTCTGTCATGAAGACCACAGGGTTGGAAATTTTTTCGTGGTTTAGCAGTTTTTAGTATTTGAAACATTTAAACCACCTTTTAGATGTTCATTTGTCCAGCTAGCCCAAGAACGTGAAGAGCAATTATTCTAGTACAGTTAGATTGATGTGTTTGAGATTAGACCATGTGCTTGTTTCTTTGATCTTCTGGGTAGGGCAGCAATTGAGCTGAGATAATCTTTGCCTAGCTTGAGCTTGTTTTAATTTTACAGAAGCTCAAGATTTCAGTTTAGCTTAAAAACTACTTTTTATTGAATTCGAGCTGAGCTAGAATTTTATTCATGCTCAAAGGATATTGCACGTGCTTGCTTATCATGGATATTGATTATTAAGTTTTCTTAATGGAAAACCTAAACAATCCCCTTGGCTAGGTCAAGCTTTGAGCTGCTTGCGGACTACTTGGCTCACTTGCAAGCCTAGTTCTAGGGCTCTTATCACTTTTTTTATTGCTATATATTTCAGTTTTTCATGAAAACACGAGAATACTTTCTTTTTGTGCTGTGTTATTACTTCTCAACCGAGTTTTTCATTATTGAAAAGAAAAGAACTGGGGTTTTCATCCAGTTTTGATTTATATGTACATGTAGACTTTTAATTATTCTTTGGTCATCTGCTTGCCGTATTTTTTAAACAGCATGTCCTCGAGCATGGAAAACCTCATGAGCGTTCTGCTATCATAAAAGAATTAGCTGGGAAGATAGTCCAAATGAGTCAACAGAAGTTTGCCTCCAATGTAGTTGAGAAGTGTTTAACTTTTGGCGGTCCTGCTGAACGTGAATTACTAGTGAATGAGATGCTTGGCACTACCGATGAAAACGAGCCTCTTCAGGTTTGTCATATCTCTATGTGCTTATTACACACTTTAATTTATTGGAAATAAAGTCATGGACTCATTGTTTTTCTGATAAGTGTAATCATAACAAGCAGGCATATGTAGAGGCATTGTTTTTGGTGGAACATGATTATTTTTTTGGTCTGAGGGTGGGATTTTTTTGGTGGGACAGGATACATGTTTTACATTTGTATACGTTATCATCCTAGGGATCCCTTGGTATGGATTAGACCTTTTGTGCTTCATAACCAATGTGTATTAGCACTTCCTTTGGTTCCATCAAATGGATTGGAAGCAATTTTAGATTATGTTCTTGACATTTGTATATCAGCCGTTGCACGCAGGTGTTGCAATAAGGACCCAAGTTAAGAGCTTGGATTATAGCCCTTAAATGATGAAAGTTAGTGATCATTTTGTGGGGATTACAGTGACCTATGTTTCTTCATTCTTACCTATTGTTTTTGTGGATATTGCGGCTTCAGATGTTTTGAAATCCTTATGCATGAATATATGTGATATCATTATTCTTTCCGCATGTCTTATATATGTATTCTCCCATCCTCAACATATTGTCCACTTATTTAGTTTGACTGAGTGCTTGTACATACAGGCAATGATGAAGGATCAATTTGCGAACTATGTTGTACAAAAAGTGTTGGAGACTTGTGATGACCAACAACGTGAACTGATTCTTTCGCGAATTAAAGTTCATTTGAATGCATTGAAGAAATACACTTATGGGAAGCATATTGTTGCTCGTGTAGAAAAACTTGTTGCTGCCGGGGGTACTCATTCTTCTTTTTGCCTTCTCATTTTTATACATCTATGTCTGTAAACTGCATATGCTCATGACTTACACACACACACACACACACATATTAATGAGTATTGCTGTATGACTGAATGTACAAATATCTGTATGTATCTTTGGATGCCAATTTTTTAATTTATAATTGGGGTGATTTTCCTGGCTTTTATGCTTGGTACGAGATCATGCTTCGTTTATCTGGCATGCAAGCCATTGAGTGTTATTCCTGGCTTTTGTTTTTCTTTTGTTTTACTCTTTGCCTTTTACAGAAGTACAAGTTTCAGCCCTATAACACATTTTGCTATATGAATGTGCGACCAAACTTAACAAACTGAAAGGACCGCTTTATCATTCTGTGGTTGCATTCATCTATGTCCTTGATTTTTCCTGATTGTTTGTTTACCTTAGTAAAGACACATCTCCCTGCAATATGTAGTACATTATCTTAATACATAGTACATAGTTATAGTTAATTAACTTCCAAAATAGCATATATGGCATGATTCATTCTTTAGAGATACCTTTCTTACTGGGTACTTTGATGCGTGCAGAAAGGAGAATTGCTGCTCAGTCATCGCACCCTGCTTAGGTGGTGTAGGAAAGAAAGTTGTTTGTACAGCTAACTGAGGCTAGTGTGTGTTTCCCTCTCTTTGTCGTCGTCTTTCTCCCTCGTATCTATATCTATGACTGGCACTGCCTATCTTTGAAAGAAGGGTATGAGGCAGATTGAAAATAAAGTTGTTGCTTGTACTGGAAAACTGTACATTGTGTAGTTTAAAGTTTATACATAGAGTCGAGCTAGCTGAGGTTCAGATGTTGAACACACCTGATGCCCCTGCAGAGGAGATAAATGACTATACAAGTTTTTTAAGGGTGTAAAAATGATTAATGGTGAGGTAGTTTATATGTCGACGTGACTGTACAAATGTTGCCATGTGGAGAGCTGTTCATGATTAGGCGAGGCCGCAGTTTTTTTAAATGTATGGTAATGACTTTGTTTTTTCTGAGTCACATAAAGTACAGTTTTCTATGGAAGTATATTGTTCAAGGCTATATATCTAATGTATTTATTGCTGATTTCTCTGCATCACAAGCTCCTTAACCCTTTATCTGGGTAGTGAATTTTTGTCTATCCCTCCCGTAAATGGAAAGCAGCTCCAAAAACTCAAAAGCTATAATTTTGGTTCATTTTGACAACTGCCAATTTTTGAAACATTAACTCCCAAGTTGAAATGTTCAACTTCTGGGAAGATTTTATGTCTTTGTAAAAATGTGAGAAAAGGACGGATGTGGGAGGGAGGAGGGATCTCTGTTGTCTTTATATTATGCTTAAAAATGATTATAAAACTTGTGAAAACGACGGTGTCTGTTCTGATAATATTTTGTCAGCATGTACCAAAGCGTGAAGCCAGTTGTGCTGCTTTCATATACTCTCATAGACACTTTAGAGCCAGTTATTGTAGCCCAAGCCCTAAACCCTAAAACCTTGATGTCTAAAGTTTATACATCAAGTTTGCTTTACTAAACGAGGGTTCGACCCCTAAACCTATGCTTTGCGGCTCTCAACCGAACGCTGGAATGGCCTCATAAACTAACCTTTACATGTTTCCACATCAATAAATTACAAGATCAATGAATCCTCTCCTCCCACCCTCTGTTCGCCTCCTCGTCCTCCCATGTGCTCCATTCCGTCAACCTCCAAGAGCCCGACGAGTCCCTCATCCTCCGCTGGCACCATGGCGACCCCCTCCTCCCTAGAAAGGCCACCGCCATCGCATGTGTGGATGACATGTCGCACGTTCTCACCATTGATTTGACCACCCACGAGCAGTCAACCCTCCCATTCCAAAAATTGAAAAACCGGAATCGTGGTTAGATTATGATTAATAAATTACAAAATCGAATCTTACCGATTGATACAATGGGGCTAAATGATATATGGAGTTGCCATTGTATTGTGTGATTGTCAACCGTTGATAAATATAATAGAGTTTGCATGCATCTACGGTACAGTTGGCAGTGACTAATAAGTATTGGTAGAATTTTGTATCCATCTAACACATACATAACATTTCCTCATGCATCAGATTAAGAGACAGGCTTTAGGCTTTAGGGTAGAACTCACTATTTACAGCATCTAATTAAAGGTTGATAAAAAATGAAACCATTCAAGGTCTGCTGCCAATAAATTTAAAATCTACATGCATCGAGTTCAAGGGAATGTGCCTCTTTGATCATCACTCATGCTATTTCCAAGTGGAAGACAGTCACCAACAAACCACTGAACACTTCATAAATTACATTTTATAAGACTTACTTACCCAAAAAAAAATAAAATCAAAAGAGCAATTGCATTTCAGTCATCATCATCATCATCATCAATAGTAATCTTTTGCCCAAATCCTTTAGGCCCAGCCCTTGCTCTCACCCTCCTCTTCTTTCCACTCTTCTTCTTGTTAGTTGCCTCATCTTTCTCAAGCTTCTCTCTCTCCCTCTTCTGCAGAAAATCTGTCACACCTAGGTAGATAACCTGAATCCAATACAACCCAAATTTAGCAAAACCTACTTCCCAATACCATAAATTTAGTAACTTAAACAAATTGGAATTCAAAAAGGAACATGGGTTCTTGAGTTTACCCCAATGGTGAGAACAGATAGACCAACAAAGGCAATGAAAAGAAGAACAGAGATGGTGATAGAAACACCATCCTCATCACCAGTGGGCACTATCTGCTGGGAAGTCTCAAGTGGGATGGCTTCTGCAGGCACAGCTTCACCAGAGGTTGCATAGATTTGCCAAATTGGGGTGCTTCTTTGGGTGAAATTATCATGTGGGTTGTGGAAAATTATGCTCTTTTTGGTTGGTGAAGCAAAAGGCAAACATGGTTTCTGGGTTCTTAGAAATTGACAATGGCTTGGCTTGAGAAAATGGGAAAAAGTTGGTGGGGATAGAGATATGGATGTGGTAGCCATGCCCATTTGCTACCACTTCTCTCTGCTGCTGTGGCAAAAACAGCCTCAGTAAATGAGGGGGATGAGGGGAAACTCTATGGTACTAATCCATCACACCATAGTAATGTGTTTGGAAATTTCTATTGGGATGGTGCTTGAAAGCAAACGCCTAAATGCTCCCTTTTGACCCAAAAAGAAAAAGACCTAAATGCTCTCTGGCCCATGGGTGGGCTTTTGGACTAGAAATGGTTAGACAGGAAATATGCTATATCAGGATAGGCATAAAGCCCATTAGGCCTAGAACAATGTCAAAACTCCCCTATGCCTAATAAACACCACAAGCCTAACCCAACCTTTGTAAAATAATAGTGATTTTTTTTCTCTTATTCTTATTCAACAACTTTCATTCATGAGACTTGAATTTGGGCCATTCTTATCAATGAAGTGTTTATTGGATTGACTTAGACATTTGGTGTGTTTCTAAGTGGTCTTGGATTAAAACCCCCATGGTATCGTGTGTGAGTTTCCCCCTCCCCCTTCCCCGCCTATAGTAGAAAAAAGAAAAAAAAAAACTTAGGCCATTCTTTGATAGTTCATTAGGAGGTGCAACATGAGTCACCTTCAGAATGACATTTCCTTACTCAACCAAAACTTTGAATATGTATGAGTGCTTGAGGTTAGATTGACAAATTAGTATTGGATCAAATTCTGGTTAAGTTCAAATTAGGACTTCAATTGGTAAAATTTTATTCAAAGTCGCTCAAATTTCTCATTTTAAACCTACATAAAAGATATTATTGACATTCCAAAAAAATCATAACATGTTCTTTTAAAAACACATACGATCAAATTCAAGTTAGGTTTTGAGGACCTTCTGTAAGTACTTGGTTTTTCGCCGGGCCTTGAATTCTTGTGCCATCATCACCATCAACCTCGACCAAGAAAATAAAAAATCACCATCACCCTCACAAAAAGTACAGATATTCCACATAAAATAAAAGATTACATCCAGCTGTTCACCAACATCTCTCTTTTCCCATTGGTCCACCTACCTTTCAACCATACCATATAAAATGCTCCACACCTCAATTAAAAAGATACAAAAAGACCCTAAATGCAAAAGTCGGTTCTTTAATAATTTAATCGATTCATACTTTAATTACTAAAACACCCTTAAAAAGCGCAAGCACTTTGCCAACTTGGCACTTCCACCAAAAGACTCTTTCAGAAGCCTCCAACCGTGAGGTCTATTCTGGTAATTTCCAATTGGGATAAAACCACACCAAAACTCGAACACGAGTGCACAATCTGCGCACGTGTTTAAACGGTGCAGCGAGTAAGCTGCGAAATCTGAGGGAGCAAGTGGGGAAGTAAACCCAAAGGATGAGATATTTGGAAGATCAAAAATATCTGGCTAAAGTCGTCCACGTCGGCACAAGATGGAATCAGATATTGCACTTTTACCATCAAAAAAGCGCAAAAATAAAGAAAAAAAGAAATTTTCTTTTCTTTTTTATAATTTTCCCTCGTTTTCTCACTTCCCAAACACCCCTCCGAGTCTCCCGAATTATATATCTGCTTCTTCTTCTCAATAGTCTTCGTTTCTTTCCTGATTTTTCTCCCAATCCGATCCGATCCCGACACGAACAATTCGACCTCGCTGATGACAAGAACCTAAAAAAAGCAACCCAAAAAAGAAAAGAAAAAAAAAAAGAAAAAAAAGAAGAAGATAGAGAGAGAGCTTGAGCTGTTGTTGCAATGGGTGAAGAGGTGAGGATGAGCGAGTACGAAGGCGGTGGCAGTGGCGGCGACGACGAGACGCGAGTTTTCGAGTGGGAGGCGGGGCTGCCGAGCGCCGACGATCTCACGCCGTTATCTCAGCCGTTGATCCCAATCGAGCTCGCTTCGGCCTTCAGCATCTCGCCGGAGCCGTGCCGTACAGCCGTCGACGTCAACCGCGCGTCGCAGAAGACGGTATCGACGCTCCGCGGCGCCGCTCACTCTCAGGGCTTCTCTTCGAACTACAAGTCGTTTGACGAGAACCGCAGCGACGACGTCGAGCCGATGGTCGTCGAGGTCGACGAGAACGACCGGTACGGCAACGCCGGATCCGATTCGAGAAATTCGCGGAAGATTGATTGTACGGAGGAGGCCGATTCGGCGCTGAGGACCGAGAATTTCTCGGCCGACGACACGTCGGCGCGGACGCTGAAGCGGCCGAGGCTCGTGTGGACCCCGCAGCTGCACAAGCGGTTCGTGGACGTGGTGGCCCACCTGGGGATCAAGAACGCGGTGCCCAAAACGATTATGCAGCTGATGAACGTTGAAGGCTTGACCCGAGAAAATGTGGCGAGCCACTTGCAGAAGTATCGGCTCTACTTGAAGAGGATGCAGGGGTTATCGGGCGACGTCGGGCCGTCGTCTTCGGACCAGCTTTTCGCGTCGACGCCGGTGCCGCAGAGCTTGCAGCAAGAGTCGGGTGGCGGGTCGGGTCAGGCGGGTCAGAGCCACGGGCATGGAAATGGGCAGTTTTCGTTTTCTATGCCTTACCCGCCTACCATGATGTCCATGCCGGTTCTCGGGTTGACCCACGGGCACGGGCACATGGGCATGCCGGGTGGTGGGTACCATGGGTTCGAGTCGCACCATTACAACATGGGTTCGATGGTTTCGTATCCACATGGTGCTCCAAATGACAAATGAGAAATCTTTACACATTAAATTGAGGTGAGTGAGTTTTCTTGACCTTACACTGAATTTAATTTAATTTTTAGCTTTAATTGCGGTTTTATTTTATTGGATTGTTGTTCTGGCTCTGTGCTGGGAAACTAGAATTTGATTTGTATGATTTGCTTAGTTTATTTGACTGGTTGTTGCTTACCATATTATATTGTGGTTCCTTAGTAGAATTTGCTGGCATGTTTATGTACCCAAAGTAACAGGGCATCTTGGAAACTAGTTTTATTCCCTGAAGTTGATTAGTCTTCTTCAGGTACAGAATGGAGACAGTGTGTACCCGTGTGAATTTCCTCTGTGAAGTTCTAATTCTATTTGACACCACTGGTCTTACCATGTAGACTGCACTGTAGTTAAGTTTACTATGGTCTTGCCATGGAGAAATAATGGAACTCTAGCTCTAAAGCTTGCTCTTCTTTATCAAGGCTTTATAGCAGCTTCTGGGGTTTGTTGTAGTTGCTGTTAGTTTGTGTATATGATGCAGTTCTCTATTGATAACTGCTCAAGAATTTCGGATTATTCATCTTATGTTTCTGTGTAGATTCAGAAGTTTCAGCAAGTTGGTTGAAGCTAACTCTTGGAACTCAACCTGTAAGCTTGCTTGATTGGTAATGTTGAACCTGACAGGCATGGGAAGGGTTCTTAGGAATTATGTGGAGACACTTTAGAGGTACCGTATATGGGTTTTGAATGAATCAGCCAATGTAACAAAATCTCCCTCATTAAATGCATGTATTCCCAGTTACCTAACAGCAGGAGGTTCGTTCCTAGTCTACATAGTTGACACTGAGGCATCGAGTACATTCTTAACCTGTTTCTAGTTATTATATTCTTTTTGTATCAATAAGGTATTAAGCCTTTTGTAACCGAGAAAATAAGGTATTGAGCCTTTTCTTTCCAGAATCAATGGAAAAAAGTCGATCTAAATATAGAAATGTCAGTTAGCTGTCCTTCATTGCGATATTGAATGCTTTTATCACCTTGTCACCTCCTATGTCATGTATGGAGATTCCTATATGTTTATGCAAATATGAATGTGGATTTGTTACAACAATAATTTTGCAATTGCTTCCATCAACCTTTTAAGAGTGTTCTCCTTTGTCTGCTGCTCTTCAGAATAATGAAACTGTAATAATTTCTTGTACAGATTTTGGTGAGAACAAGTCCCTTATGTTCTCATTATTATTTGTAAGGTTCCTTTCTGATCTACAAGAGTTATTTGTGCATTGTTTAGTAATGCTAGAGAAAATTTATGGCCATTTTTTGTAACTCGGTGGATGTTGAGGCGATTAAAATTTCAAATTCATCTGTATTCTGTCATCTTTAACTATAAGATTCATCTGTATGGTTTAGCATCTGCATTCTGTCATCTTTAACTATATGATTCATCTCATCTGTTGCTAGTACATAGTATGAGGGGAAGTTTTAAGACGCCTAAAAGCCTAAAGAAGAGCAATGAGGCCCCATATGTATACAAGTTAAGGAAATTCGTCTAACCTTTCCAAAATTTAAGGGGCCTTGTTCGTATACGTCATTAGCAGTTACCACAGTTTTGTCAAGACAAGTTATTGCAGGAGTAGAGGATGACAGGAATGGATGTAGATGATCTAAAGAACTTGGGCAAAGGGTGAAAGACTGAAGAAGCTTTACCTAAGTACTTTTACTAGAAAGCTATGTTCAAACACTTTTAGGTGAAAATGTCTTTTACCTCAGTGGACCATATACATTCTGCTCTACTCTTTTGTTATAATAGTGTTGCGACAGTTTTTTTTAAAATTTACATTTGTTGCATAACGGTGCCTGTAGTTCATTTGGGATACATGGTTTCTTTGTAGCTTCAGGTTAGGATATTTTCCTTGGACTTCAAATTGATGTCATTACATCACTTGCAGATTGTTCAGATGGACTTCATCCGAAAAAGCCGTGTCCTCTCCAACAGGAGTAAAGGCTGAATGGTTGATACCCATTCTTTTTTAAGGTTATGTTGTCAACTAAAATAATTAATACTGTACCTCTCTACAGATTGGAATTGAGCTCTATTTTATTTCATCATGTGAAATTGCTTGCTCTTGATTGAAAGCCTACTTCTTGTATACCGAACAAACTTGAGTGAGAATTAATAACATTCTAGCTTGATGTTATATCCCATAATTTCATTTTCACTGTCATCCGGCTTCACTTTCCTTCTCAATCTCACGGATCTTTTACTATTTGGTTAGATTATCATGTTGCTGTGCTCTGCTGCCATAAAAGTTCGATAATTTAAGCTTATGCAACAGCAAGTTTACAAAATCTTCCTTGAAAGGCCATTCTATAATATCAGGCAGCTTCCATCCAACTGCATCCTGGAAGTTTCCTTAACTTGTTTTTCTTCATCATTTTCTTCAACCTTGCAACATTCCCCCAACTGCCAGAATCAGCATACAGACTTGACAACAGCAGATTGTTACCTGCACTCTCCGGCTCTAGCTCCGACAAATGCTTCGCTGCTACTTCAGCAAGATCTATATTTCCATAATTCCGACATGCTCCCAGTAACGCTCCCCATACAAACAAATCTGGCTCCATAGGCATTGCCTTAATCATATCATAAGCCTCAGTGAGTTTCCCTGCTCGACCTAGAAGATCAACCATGCATGCATAATGTTCTAGTCTTGGCACAATCCAATACCTTTCCTGCATAAAATAGAACAAGCTTTCTCCAAGTTCGATCATTCCGGCATGACAACAAGCCGTGAGAACTGCCATGAAAGTCAGGTAATCGAGTTTCTTATCGTCTTCTATCTTCATCTGGTTGAAAAGCTCAATTGCTTCATCGCAATACCCGTGATTCGCATATCCAAAAATCATCGAATTCCATGTCACCGTGTTCTTTTGAGACATCTTGCAAAACAATGCCTTTGCTTCGTATATAAATCCGCATTTTGCGTACATGTCAACAAGAGCACTCCTCACATATACATCTTCTTCAACTCCTATCGCCAACGCGTAGGCATGAATCTCCTTCCCACGCTTCACATCCGTCACAGCTGCACAAGCAGGTAAGAGGCTACTAATAGTATTCGAAGTTGGACACAGTCCATGACTCAACATTTGCTTGAATGTATGAAAAGCTTTGTTGTTCTGAAAGTTCTGCACAAACCCAGATATAACCGAAGTCCAAGATACAACATCAGGCTCAATCCCGTTAACCCGCATTAGGTTAAAAATTCGATACGCCAATGCTTCATCGCCCTTCTGTGAAAACCCAGCAACCAAACTGTTCCAAGTTATCAAATTGGGCTTTAATCCCAGTAGCTGCATTTTCTCCACCAAACGCAATGCTTCTCTAGCCAAACCATGTTGAGCAAACCCCGAAACCATAGCATTCAAAGCCACCAAATCTTTCTCCACCATCATATCGAAAACTTGTTGTGCCTTCTTCACCTGCCCATTCTTTGAGTACATATCAATGAGCGCACTGCTAACAAAAGCATCAAATTCAAACGAGAAGCGGAGCACCACGGCGTGTATTTTCTCACCAGTTTTAAGATCAGAGACGTGTCCACATGCTTTGAGAACACTGGGGATAACAATCTTGTTGGGCCTAGAAACCTTTCTTTGCATCTCCCAGAACACATCGATTGCCTGCTGATAAAACCCACAACGAGCATAGGCTCCAATGAGAGCAAACCAGCGGCGTATGTTCGTTTGGGGAATTTTGTCGAACACTTTACGAGCATGGGCTATTTGGCCGCAGGCAGCGTACAAAGCGATGAGCTTGGAAGCGAAATGGGTCGAGCGAGCAGAGCCAATGGTGATTAAATGGGCGTGGAGTAGTCTCGCGGGGTGCAATTCTCGATCACGAGCGTAGGTTTCGATCAGCTTTGTGTAGTAATCAGGTGATGATTGAAATGGACGGTAGATGATGGGGTTGTTCTGGTGAGCCGCTGGGAGTACCTTGCCTTTGAAACGACGCATTGACATTGGAATAGCAACGGTAAAGCGCGGGAAAGAACACAAACACGTTTCACTCAGAAGATTGAAGTGAAGTAAGGTTAAATTACAATTCTCGTCCTTGTAATTTAGGCTATTTTTTATTATTTATTTAGGTCTTGTAATGTAAATTGATTTTAGAAACCGTTTTTATTTGAGTTATGACCAAATTCAGATTTCTGTTGTATTAATTGGCAAAACTCGCAAAAGTTGAACTCGAGATCACCACTTCTAAGAAAGTGAACAAGATTGACGAGTGTCGTTAGCCATTGATCCGAAATAAATAAATAAACTGAAGAAGAAAATTGTGACCTCAAAAGTAGCCTCTTCAATTGTGACAAGTGAAACATCAAAAGTACCACCACCAAGATCAAAGATGAGGGCATTGATCTTCTTAGCCGTAGTTTTCATACATAGCCACAACATGCAAACAGTGGCCATTATTGATGTAATAGCCTCCGTTACTGTACATCCGTGCCACCAAAGACATAGCCACGATCAATTTGTGGCTGGAAAATAATTAGATACGGATTTGGTGGCCAAAGGATACTTATTATTGATTTTATTTCTCAAAGTCACAGTCAAACCTTTGGCTAATCCGCGGCCAACACTCATTGGCCACAAGTTCTCTGTGGTAAGTCTAAGATTGGCCACGAGTGTATTCGTAGCTTATTATATGGAGCTTTCCTTGTAGTGTTAAATTAATAAATAACCATTTCAAAATGATAACCAAACCATATGATCATACGAGGAACAAACACTCAAC
This sequence comes from Prunus avium, assembly GCF_002207925.1. The sequence continues at coordinate 89,041 of NW_018921702.1, read as the reverse complement.
GACATTCACATTAACATGGACTGTAAGAGCCGAATAGAATACCAATGGAGTGTTAGTTGGATTGGCCCAAACTTTTGGTGTGCTAAGTCATCCTAGGTTCAAGCCCCTGTAAACAAAAAACTAACTTGATTAAATTAATATACAAGTCAATGATGTAGGAATTCACTTGCTATTTTTGTCACTTTTTAAAAAATAGGAGCCAAATTGTCGTGTTGAGTCCAAACTCTCGTTTGGTACGGTGGACTGTCATGGACTGGACTAAATACTGGGACTGTCTTGGATTGGCTTGGCCTGGCATAAGCTGGATAAGACTTGTCCTGCGTTTGGTGTAATATCGGACTAAGAAGCTGGATAACGAAAATAGTACTATCCTGTGTTTGGTGTATACTTGGACTAGGACTAATTTTTTTTTTTTTTTTTTTTTTGAGGTGATATAATATTTTAATTAGAAATTATTTTTACGATAATTCCATAGCAAAAAAATTAGTATTAAATTTTCCAAAACTTTGGGAACATGCCTATATTTTGAGAATATTTCCCAGATGTGAAAGCTCAACTTCCCTAACACAAATTACCAAACCGTCACTAGGTAATTGCAAACACAACATGCAATAGCCATCACAGTTTGCGAAACCCAACTATCTGTTTGTCAATTGCCGAACCACTAGCCACATGACCTCTACACTTGGTTTTATGCTTCCTTTCTTCCTCCAAACATGGTGAGACAAGCTCCAAACCATCCCGACATCATAGCAAGCCAATTTTCATAACATAAAGTTCTACTTAATTCATTGTAAATATCCAACACCAAGTTCACAAAATAAGATGATCAATGGTGCATATACAACACCAAGTTCACAAAACAAGAAAATCAATGGTGCATATCCAACAACATTCACAAAATAAGATTATCCATAGTGGATTTCCAGCACAAAAATTACAAAAGAAAGTACACATGTTAGTGTTCACAAACTAAGACAAGTTACCATGACCATATGTAGTTTGTGACACAATTGTCATCCATAACCAAGACACCATAGAAGCACCATCATCCTCTAGCATGGTCATTAAGCAATTTTTGAACAAACACTTCTTTGACATCATCATCTAATGACTGAAACACTGCCACAGTTTGTGGTTTCTCCAAAATGAGAGTCAATGCATCAATTTGATCCATAGGAGAAAGACCCATGTCCTTGAGCATTTTGGCAATGTCACTACGATCTTCATTACCTTTCACTATTGCCTCAGTTACCATTTGCATTCTTTTTCCAGATTCTGCAAATAATTTTTCCAATGCATGTACTATCTTGTCGATTCCATCACTTGAATTTTCAGTTCCTCTTTTCCTCTTTCTTGCACTATTTTCAGAATGACTGCCACCTTGGGACATGGGAGATTCATTCTCAGCTGCAATGTCACTTGGATTAACCTCATTGTGGCTTTGCTCCTCCATCATCTCCACTGGGACCTCGGATCCTTTTCCAGTAGCACGGTCCTTTCCAAATATGTTAGCAAGTTTGTCATAAATTGGAAAAGATTTGCTTCTCCATCCCTCTGCTTCCTTGTTGTGCTATGATTAAACGAGACATGTATTAGTGTACACTTTCAACATGTTTCAATAATAAACAAATAAAGCATATGCATCCATGAACTCAAAGAAAGTAGAAAATTGAAATTGGTTGAACACATACATGCACATAAGTTTTCCAAGCATCATCACTATCGACTTCGATACACTTTTTGACATCATTCCATGCAAACCCACTAGTATTCGACATGTCATAAATTATGCTATATATTTTTTTTCCATTTCTTCAACTTTGACTCAATATGCGGATTTGCCTTTATATTTGAATTGGGACATAAGACATCCAAAACTTTCTCCATTTGTACCAATGTACCAGATTTGAAGCTACCCGTATCACATCGATGACCTCGAGTAACAAAATCCTCAAGGATAGTTAACAATGCATCTTCTTCAAATGGAAGCCATTTACGCCTCGTTCCTTTCTTCATTGATGATTCAGAATTATGAACAGTACCACTTTCCATTCCTATACAACCAATATTCCATGCTATGTTTATAAATAAGGCAAAACAAAAATATATATAAAAAGGGATCAATACATAACTAATAAATATCATCATGAACACAAGATTCAGCTTTCATATTGCATATTACATAACACATTATTATTCAGTTTTTCTAAAGAAAGACAAATAGAAAATCAATTCGACTTAAACAAATACAATGATAAAATGTTCAATTTATAATTAACAGAAAATACATATAGCAATAGCTCATAAACCAACAAATGTAGTCTGCAAGACTCTAACACAAGTATTCTGCAAGACTCTAACACAAATGACAATGGTTTTTTTAACTAGTGGTGCCTATTTATTCTCCACTCATTATACATTTGCAAGGCCATATCATTCCTCTTTGCAGTCCATTGGTCAGACGGTCCGATGGTGCCAAGCATATCATCTTCTACCATGTTTTCTCCATCTTCAAGTTCATTTATTTCATGCTCTATTGGATCTATGGACATCTCCCTCCTAATGAGATTATGTAGAAGGCAACAAGCGGTGATTATTCGACATTGGGTCTTTATTGGATAGAAAGATGGACTCCTAAGTATGCCCCACCTAACTTTTATCAAGCCAAAACAACGCTCTATAACGTTCCTCGCCGATGCATGCTTCATGTTAAAATATTCCTCATGGTTGGAAGGTGTATGTCCATCTCTCCATTCGGATAGGTGATACCTTGTTCCTCTATAGGGTGCAAGGAATCCTTCACCATTTGTGTAACCACCATCTACAAGGTAATAATATCCTAATAACCAAAAGGAAAATTCCTATTAGTATCTGCATGTATACATACAAAATCAAATATGCCTTGTAAATTTAAAACTAACTAATGCCTTACCATTGGGAACCTTTAACCCATTGGGTCTAGTTATGGCATCACGCAGCACCCTAGAGTCCGATGCGGAGCCCTCCCAACCTGGTAACACAAATATGAATTGCATATCTCTTGAACACACACCCAACACATTTGTTGCAATTTCACCTTTTCTTGTTCGGTATCTTGGCTTGTCAATTTCGGCTACACGCACTTTAATATAAGTCCCATCTAATGCTCCCAAGCAATTCTAAACAATAGAACTTGTTACTTTCATTAAGTTGCACAAAAGCAAGAGAATCACTAGTTAGACATTAGGATCATACCTTAAACCTTCTCCACCTAGAATCCTCACAATTATCAAGCACGGGATCCGGGACTTTTAGTAGGATGTCTTGTAATCGCAAAACTCCTTGCAAGACGGAATTAAAATACCTACTAATGGTCTCTCCTGACCGAAAAAATCTACTACCAATAGTACGGTTCTTAACATGCTGTGCAAGTACATGTAAGAACACACATACTTGCTCCTCCAAAGACACCAAACCATCATTTTTTACCCTTCCATCTTGGCGAAGTAAATCGCATAATAGACCAAAAGTCCTTCTATCCATTCTAAGTTCGTTGACACATTTTATATCACTACTTCCTATTAGACTATCAAGATAACGCAAACGAGTCTCACGTCTAACCAATGAATGATTATTCAAAGAGCACCTTTCAATATGTCTCCTTCTTGATTTAAGCATCATCAACACAAGAATAGTGCAAGCACACATTGTCTCTAAATGCCACAACTCCAACAATAAGATCAACAAAATCTTTCTTCGATCCATATCTAATAATTATTATACAAACAAAACAATCTTGGTTTAGCTAGTTGTGATATTAAAATAAAATGTACGTATAAAACATAAAAATAAAATCCAAGACAAAACCCATAACATTCATACAATCCAATTAATATGCTCATATAAATTTCATTAAAAAAAAACCTACACTAAACAATAACCAATAGCAAAGAACATATAGAAAAATTGAAAGAATTGCAGAAAAATGAGTAGAAAAACTTTAAAAAGACAAACCACCCATTGCTAACAATAAAGGCTGTAAAGCCTAGAGGCATGAGGCAAAAAAGAAATATGTCAAAGCTCTGTTTTGGTTCTGAGTTATCAGCTATTTGGGTCAAAAAAGACACACCAAAGCTTTGACATATTTATTTTCTTCCTGCATTCCTAATACCTCTTCCCCAATGCTTCCCCTTTCACAACAAAAGCAAAACAATGACCCATTTCTACTCCATATTAAACCCCCCAAAAAAAAATTCTAAAAACCTTGCATCTGTTTGTTATTCCAAGTTTTCTTCTTCTTCTTTAAAAAAAAAAATCTTCTATGTAAGAAGCATTCTTACTCTGTTCTTTAACCTATTTATTATAAAAATTTCACTTAATGGAAAATTTTCAATTCTTCACATAACCCAATCCTTGAACTAGCAGATCTAGCCATTATAATACGAATTACACAACCACTTTTAATTATCTCACTCAAAAGAACAAAGAAAAGATCTCAAGAAGGACCCAAAGAACGAAATATTCCATAACAAACAAAATTTGGCAGAAAACCTAAAAATAAAACAGAGAAAAATCTCAAAACATCTGCAGATTCATACCATAAACTAGAGAGAAGAGAAAGATTGGGTACAATATTCAATCAAGTTGAGAGAATAGGAAGATTCAGAGATAGAGAGAGTGGTGACCTGTTGAGAAGCAGTGAAAATTGACTTCAGTTCGCTTGGGAAGCACAAGACGATAACAAGCGATGAAAACACGCGAGCTCTAATTAGTGAGCGTACTAATTGTCCCCCCCTTCCACACGGGCTTAGCTAAGAACCCCTAAGAAGGTGTTTTTGGTGGGCCCAGCATTAGTAGTCCCCATTTAAAACTAGAACTAGGTCAACCAAACATGGGCCTAATTTTAATCTAGTCCAGTCCATGCCTGGGAGGTGTACCAAACGAGCCCCAAGAGTGCAAAGTGTTATTGACTTATATTTATATTCAAAAGGATACTAGATTACAGTTGAAGAGAAGAGATCCAACCTTTTCTAAATGTTTTTTTTTTTTGCTTTAACCTTTTCTATATGTTATTTGTAATTGTAATTGTAATTGATATTTTTATTGGATTTTTTTTGGCTTATTTACTGTTTCACCCCCTGAAACGGACGCTCGGTCTCACTTTACCCCCTTAAACTGAAATTTTCTCACTTAACTCCTTGAATCTCTAAAAATTGTTGAAATTTTTTCACTTTACCACTTCCGTCCATTTCCATCCGCAAAATTGTTAAGTGGGCTAACATGGCATGAACATTTTAGTAATTTTAGCTCGTTATCTTCTCTCTTCTCTCACTCCTTATGTCCCTCTGCCTCTCTCTTATCTCCCGTTCCGAACCCAACCTCCATCGCACCCCACCCGCACCCCTCCCCTCCTCCCCTCCTCCCTCTTCTATCTTCTCTTTTCTCTCTGCCTCTTTCTCCTCTATGCCTCTCTCTTCGCTCCCTAGACCCAACCCCAAGCGCACCTCCATCGCACCCCACCCACTCCCCTCCATTCGTCTCTCTTCTCTCCTTCCCCAACCCAACCCCCATCACACCCCACCCCTCCCCTTCTTCTTTCTTATATATACCGATCTCTCTCACTATCTCTGCCAATAGAGAAAATGGGGAGTGAGTGTCGAGGATATATATATAAATTTTGAGTGGTGGTGGTTTGGTGTGCTGAGTAATTCCATGAAGGGTTAGGTCTGGGGTGGGGGTTGGGTCTGGCACGGGGAGAGAAGAGAAGAGAGTGGCAAATAGGAGAAAGAGGCAGAGAGAAAGAGAAGAGGAAGGAGGGGTGGGGGTGGGGTGTGATGGAGGTTGGGTTCAAGAGGGGAGAGAAGAGAGGGGCAGATGGACATAGGGAGAAAGAAGAGAGAAGAGAAGGAGTTAAAATTACTAGAATGCTCATGCCACATCAATACACTTAAGGGTTTTGTGGATGAAAATGGATGAAAGTGGTAAAATGAGAAAATTTCAACAATTTTTAGAGATTTAGGCGGTTAAGTGAGAAATTTCAGTTTAAAGGGGTAAAGTGAGATCGAGTGTTTGTTTAAGAGGGTGAAATAGTAAATAAGCCTCTTTTTTTTTCTTTTTTTTTTTAATTTTTTATAAATGAAAAAGAGTTTAGAAGGAGGGGAGGGTACCCCATCCCAAGGTCAAGACATACCAAGGCCTCTTGGTCTTTCTAGTGAAAAGAACGATCCTTACCAACTCAATCAACTCATTGGCTTTATTGGAATTTAAAGGAGTTTTTTTTGGGGTTGGATTTTTATAAGGAGTTCAAAAATTGAGGTTTGTTCACAACTAAAATGGTTAGAGAATTTCACCAAAAAAAATGGTTAGAGAATTAGATTGAGAAGTAAAGAATAAAACATAGTTAATACAGGGACCACATACAAATGGAAAGATATTATGATTAGTTTAAAGCGGATAAGATCCTTTTTCATTTTATTTTATGTACAAAATATACTTCATGCCATATGAAAAAAAAAGGGTTAATTGTTGATTTGCCCCTCAACTTGTACCTAACTTTCGATTTATCCTTTATCCTTTTTTATAAGAAAATTAAGGACCTCAATTATTATTTTTAGCCAATTTCCCCCCTGCCATTAATTTTCCTCACATTCCATCCAATTTACCGTTAAAAATATCATGTGCCAAGCATATGAGGCTATTTAAGGGCAATTTGGTCATTTTTGCACCTTAACAATAATTAAAATTTTGAGACAAAAAACACAAAATGATAATAATTACGCTTATTATCACAAAAGGTCCCTAAGGTTTACGAAACTATCAGATTTCATCCTTAATGTTTTTTTGTGTCATTAGTGGTCCTGAAGAAGAAATCATCAAAACCCATCCACTTTGACTTTCACATAATACTAAAGGGTCAACTGTTGATTTACCCCCTAAATTTGTATTTAACTTTCGATTTATCCCATATCCTTTTTATTTTATAGAAACTTAAGGAACTCAATTATTAGTTTTAGCCAATTTCCCCATGATGTTAGTTTGCCTCGCGTTCCATCCAATTTACCGTTAAAAATATCATGTGCCAAGCATGTGAGGCTATTTAAGGGCAATTTGGTCATTTTTGCACCTTAACAATAATTAAAATTTTGAGACAAAAAACACAAAATGATAATAATTAAAAACACTTCAGTCACCTTTTTCCCATTTCCCCACTGTTGTTACAAACCCGGGAACCCCCACCCCCCCCAGGCTTTTCTCCATCCCTTTGCCCTTACTTCCCCTTTCCTGCACCCACCCTCCCCGTTGCTCCCTCCTTCCCATAACTTCTCAACACCCCAAACTGAGACCACCCACCCAGCCACCTCTTCCTCATTGTCACCCCCACCACCAAAATCAAACCCCCAACTTGTAATTAAACTCAATACAAAGTATACCCAACCATAAATCACAACAAAGATTCAGAAAAATACAAGCATTTCATAATCCACAACCACAACATCTCTCTCTCTCTCTCTCTCTCTCTCTCATGGGCATATCGGGTGGGGGTTGTTGGTTGAGTAGCATGACACAGATATTACACGATGTGGGTGTTGGGTGGACTAAGGAATTCAAGGGGTTAAGGTGGTTTTTTGGGAAAGATGGGTGCTGGAGTTGGGAGACTATGGTGGGTTGTTAGGGGATGATGGTGGGGGAGGCTAGGGATTAGTGGGAGCAAGATGGGGTTGGGAAATGTTTTTGTTTTGTTTTCTTTTTCTTTATTGTTTTATAACATTATTTTATAATTATTTAAGTGTCATATGCGTTGCATGTGACTATTCTTAACACTAATTGGATGAAATGTGAGTGTGAATTTAACGGTAGGGGGGAAATTGACTAAAAAAAATAATTGAGGTCCTTACTTTTGTAAAAAAAAAAAAAAAAAAAGGATAAATCGAAAGTTAGGTACAAGTTGATGGGTCAAATCAATAGTTAACCCAAAAAAATAATAATAAAAAATGGATCTAACGAAATCCGACCGTTGATTTTCTTTCATTTTTCTTTCTTGTCTTTGTCTTTTCATCCATTTTTCCAGGAGCTTCGAAGCTCAAAACAGAGCCACCAAAGAAATGCACACAACAAAAGCCAAACTCACAACCCTACTTCCAAAGCTAAACAAGTCCCAAAGACACTATTTTTAGGGACATGGAAGTAATAAACGCACTTCTCAGAAATTAGTGTTCTTCGAATATGCATGGATTGGCTCTGCCTCTAACACCACATCCACAGCCACACACCCTCTTCTTCTTCAACCTCTCTTCGACTTCAAGATCTCTGCTTTACCTGCAAAACCGACCCAAATCTTCGATACCCATTTTCAGAAAAGCTGACTTGAACCTCCTCGTGTTCTCTTCTCGGTCTTCCACTCCAAGTTTCTCCAATTTCAATAGGAAAAGAGGACGCTTTGTTACCCTTTTGAGAGCGAGCCGCAGAGAGTCTCCTTACCAAGTTTTGGGTGTGTCTCCTTCTGCAACTAACGATGAGATCAAAAGGGCTTATCGGAAACTTGCTCTTAAGTATCATCCTGATGTTAATAAGGAGGTGATTGATAGTTTCTGCACTCAACCCAATTTAGTTATGTGTGTTTTTGTTCTGTTGGTTATAGTTAGTTGTGGGATTGCTAGTGCTCTAGCTTCAAATTAAAGATTTTTAGTTTCTGGGTAGTTTTGTTTTCCTGATTTATTTATGTATGTATCCAATTCTTAAGTATTCAATTTGATTTTGTGTCATAGTTTGTTGTTCCATTAAATTTCCGCTTGCCAAGTTTGAAGAGTGTCGATTCATTGGAGGAGGCAGTTCCATTTCTTGTCGAGAAATGACTCCCCAAACAGGTGGTCCAAGGATGCTATTACCCAAATCAAATTTTGTGATTTTATGGTGCCAACTGTCTAAGCATGTATTTTGTCCTGCTAAAAGTGTGCTTTATGCTCTTCTAGATTTCCAATTACCCCGACCCCCTTTTGCAGTTTTGTATTGTCTGGTGGTTTAGGGGATATGAATTGGTTTTCTGAATCGTTTGTTTAGCCTATGCCTTCTCTCTAAAGTGGTTTGGCCTTCTTGTAATGGTTTCACTAGCCGTAACTCTTTCTTTTGTACAGGCAAATGCGCAGGAGAAATTTATGAGGATTAAACATGCCTATAATACATTGTTGAGTTCTAAATCTCGGGGAAAATATGACTCGAATTTCGGATCTGACTATTCCTATTCTTCTTCTGACTATTCCTATTCTTCTTCTCAAAGAAGCCAAAGTAAGAACTCTCAAGATGAAGAAGAGTTTTATGGATTCGGTAAGAACTTAGTAAACTCAAGTATACAAAGAAACCTTTCTGCTCTTCTACAGAACTTTTTGCACTCTGAATCAGTCTAGTCCAATGCTAAATATGTTTCAATGGCGTGTATGATAACCCTCTTGGATAAAGATGACATGCTGCCTGTGGCGTTGGAGTATCAGTCATGACAATTTTTGTTTTATCTTTTTATTTTTTTGATGAGTAATCAGGCAACATGCAGTTACTTGAAACCTTTACTGAAGGATCTTTTGGTCCAATTGACCATTCCAATTTTCAACTGATTATCCAAATAACTGTCTTCTTCAGACACTGATGAATAAAGTGTCTAGATAAACCAAGAGATAGCTTGGACCAATCTGTTAGGTATATTTTAGCACGTTCTTATTCTTAAGCCCTTCGTTGTGCAGGTAATTTTTTGAGGGATGTTCAAATAACAATAGGTAGATTTGTCCTCTCTGTGAGACATCATACAGGCCATAATGTTTGCTTTGCATTGCCCTCCAAATTTCAGCTAGCATCCATTTCTTGTATCCTTTCTTAATGCAAATAAAGTTATAGTTGTGTTATAAGTCTTTTTGCTGTTACAGAGGACTTCTTTAAAGACCTTCAAGAAGAATTCCAGAACTGGGAAGCAAGCGCTTCTTCACAAGGAAAACCAAAGAGTCTATGGGAGGAATTGGGGGTAAGACATTATGAACACTTTACATGAAATCATAATTACGTTAAACCATCTTCACCATTTAGAATTATAATATATATGCTCACAAATACTAGTGTGATTCAGTGTGAAGCTATACCAAGGAAAACTCACTTATGTTCTGGATTACACTTTGCAGGAGATTGGAGAAGAATTTGTGGAATTTCTTGAGAAAGAACTCAACATAACGGATCCAGAAGTTGAAGAAAATAACAATAAGGAAGGCAATCCTTTCAGAAGTTCTGGGACACAGAGAACTGGAAGTGGTAATCAAAATGAAGCCGGTAAGGGGAGCAGCATCGAGGAGAATATTGACGAGATAGAAGCTACTCTTGCCCAGTTAAAAAAGGAATTAGGATTATAGCACAGAAACACGGCTTCACACCAATTCTTTGCTGGAAGCATCAAAGGTGAAGCGTTATGTATATTGCTGCAGTCTGGTAGAAAGCAAAGTTGGAGGGAAGGAAAAGGAAGAGATTGATGGAGTGTTTGTTGTTTGCTAGAGGGAGACTGGAAGAGTAAAGGAGAAAGGAAATGTGGAGGAAGAGGATTTAGGAGATCCCTCTGGGCTCACCGAATCAATCCTTTCAATCTTTGGATATATTGATGGATGGAAGGATCTCAACTGAAAATTGTTAAATTACTTCATTTTTGTTAGTTTATCATTAGGGTATAATCATATCAAGTAAGATTCTAGTAACGAGTCTTTAGTGTTTGTATTTGAAAAATTGAAGCTTGTAATGAGATTACATCTTGTAAACCGTACAGATTTGGATGAATGAAAATCAAGTATTGTTGTAAGGTTTGTTGCCTTGAAGGCATGGTATTATCTTGTATAATTTAATTTCTCTGCAATTATACAGCAACCTCAAATATTCTTCTTCTTTTTTTTTTTTTTTTTGGTATTGCTGAAGGTTTTCTGGTTACTAATATTATTGAAATCTACAAAACCCAACATAATCATAGCAACATCCTACGTAAATTCTTCATTATATTGTCCTTCCTACCAAACCGGGTTGAGAACAGATGTGTGAGCTTGTAAGTTGTAAGTACCATGAAGGCCTCATTGACATTAGTGGTGTGCCCAAGTTGGGATTTTGAAGGGAAGGTAGTCTATTAAATTTTGATCGCAGTAAATGGTAATTGAGAACCATTGGATAATTACTTATAATGACTATTACTTTTCAGAACCCTTGGGGAAAATTATTGGAGACTGGCCACAATTGTTTGATTAATTCTTATATATATATATTCTATTGAGGGATCTCTCAAATTATTTGAGGGACACCCTTTAGGGTATCTTACGAATTTTTTTTCATCCATCCAAACCATCTATTTTTTAAGTCTACATTCATAGAGCATTGTTGCAAAATATTAGGCAAATCAAAATCATTTTGACATCCAATGCTGGGTGGACCTTATAAGGATATTGGATTCAAGTAATTTTTTGTAGATATGATCTTTAAATGATTATGTAAAACATAGACGGTTTGGATTAGTGAAATATAATGCTTGGTAGACCCTACAAGGATGTTCCTCAAATAAGTTATTTGAGGGATTCCTCAATTTCCAACAAATTGAGTGTAAGTGGATAAAAGATGATTCCCCAATAAATTGGGTTATAAATTTGATGCTCCAGTCAGAAATGATATTACAAATCTCCCATCAGATGGACATTTAGGGAAAGGATATTTAATCTCAACGAAACAATAAAACATAACAAAATCAGGATACAAGCATAAAGATAGAGCACTAATCGTATTATTCTATTTAAAAGTACAATCCTCACTGAATTTGAATTATGTTTTTTTATCCATACCAAATGAATTGCAACATAAATTAAATAAGAAAAAATGTTATTTCCGAAAATTAAAGGCCAAATTAAAAAAACTGAGAAAATAGTCGGTAGCCTCATCTCAAAATCTCTCACCGAATCGGAAGAATACTGCACCTGAGCCGGAGTTATGATCGACAGCATACTCAGCTCTTACTAGACCTATTTTGACTCCAACACCATATGCTGACCCATGACCCATTCGCCTGTACACCTCTGTTGGGTTACCCTTGACATCCTTGGAGCTTCCTAGATCATTTCCATGTTCTGCAAATGCATATGCATGTGTTCCTTTCACGGGTATCCGTAGTTCGGCTGCAAGCTGGAGATAACAAGGGGGAAAGACATTAGCTAATCATCATCATAACTTTTGAGTGACCATACATTGGACCGTGTTAATGTTTGTCTAAAGTAGTTCCTACCTCAAGGATGTTTCTAGCTGCGCCTATCTCACCCATGCTGTAACCCCTCACAGAATATGGACCCCCAAGGGTAAAGGCATCATAACTTGGGAGGTCACCCACACAGCCACCGTAGTGCCCATGAAGTACAAGCACAGGTGGTGGTGGTTTACCAGCACCTTCCTCGACTTCCTTCAGCTGGAAAAATCTTGTTAATGTTAGCTGGTGACGGTTGAAGAATGGAAACTTGCTGCCGACACCAAGGCCTTGGTCGACCTGTAATAAGTACAAAGAGTATGCAAGTTAGCTAAGGACAAAAACATGTTACACAGAAAGGTAAAAAGGAAAACAACCTTATATTTCAAAGCACTGAACGAGATCCCAATACCCTAACACTACTGAGAATTTAAAAGGATGACTGGAAGTTTAAATTTCACAACATGTACAACAGTCATCCAAAATAACATCAAGATGGAATTATATACATCTCCACACAAACACATTTTCACCTTGATGCACCTATGAAAACCTTAATACATATACGCCTGGCGAATTTTTCTTTAATTCTACAAGACTGAGCATGCAATCATGTGTATCAATAATCAAATGCATTAACAAATAATATTCCGGCCAGAACCAAAATTTCATGAAGTTCATAATTCCAGAAAATTCTAAAGAGAGACCAGAATGGCTTCCCTTTTAAACATTTTTCTTTCTTTCCCTCACTTGTTCTAAAAACTAAACAGAAGCAAGTCCATATAACAAGGTACAAGACAATGAGGTTACCTGAAACACATTCCTCTGACCAACTATAGCTCCATTCACAAACTTGGTGTTATCGCGAGTGATATTTGATTGTAAAAATGCCACACGGTCAATGCCTGTACCGCTGAGAGTTGTTGGAGGTCCATCTTCACTGACTCCTCCACTGGGCAACACTCTTTGGCCATTTGAACAGATATGACTGCGTTCATCGCGTGTAGTTATCTCTTCCATTACAAGTCCATAAGTGAATTTGCTTTGACGGGTGAAATTCTGGTAGGCACAGCCAATTAAATTATGTAATCATCATCATAATAAAAAAATAAAGGACTACATGCATTAAACATTTAAAAATGATGACAAGCACCTCTGTTATATTAGCCTTAACGCCGGCTCGATCAACCCATATAGGGGGAACTTCATCAGCCCCTGGCCCACCAGTGAAGACCGGACTCAGTTTTCGGCTGTTGAAGCAGCTTACACGGAGAGTACGATTGCGTGGATTGTACACGCCATCCAGATATGGATGCACGTACTCGAGCTTAAAAGCAAGATCGTCCTGAGGAAAGTAAACCACAGAAAATACATGACACAAGAATTCATGCAAATGTATTAAATCATCAGTTAACTTAAACAAGGGAGGTGCATTATTGATTAAGGCAAGATTACCTGAGGATTACAGAAGTTGGTGGTGTTTACTGTCCCAAGAATAGATCTATTCAGTCCTTTGAGATTCCTATGTTCAAATGTAACAGTTCCACCAGGCTGCAGTGAAGCCTAAACACACAACATACATAAAATACAATACAAAACAATCAGAATTATACATTTATACCTTCAAGAATTCGACAGAGCAGAGAGATCATTTAACACATACCAAAGTGGGATAACCTCCACGTCCAGGAACAATGCTCCACTCAGTGTTAACTTCAGCTGTCTTCTGTTCTAGTTCTTTAAGCTTTATTTCAACAATTATCCCTCCTTCATTCTTCTCGTCAGGCCGTGGGTTCACTTCAATGTTTGAAAACAAAGCTAGGGAGTTTATGTTCCTCAGAGCTTGTTTCCCAGCTTCTATGTTAAAAACATAACCTGGTCGAAGCTGCAAAACAATTTTGAACATTCACCAGAAATTCAACCAATCAATAAATCACCCATTGGAAGTTTTCCAACATACATATAACTTAAGCACCAAGCATATACATACACCTTTAACCAATAATCCCATGATTAAAGTCTACATCTTGAAACCAAAATTGTAATTCAGCAAACAACCAAATACTCTATATAAGTACCTGTCTGGGTAATTCTCTCTTCAACACGGGGATCTGCGTGTTCCCTTCGACGAAATTCCCAAGTTTATCCTGGAACTGAATAAGCAGCTGCGTGATATCCCCTTCTACAACTTCACAAACCACCTCCTTGGTGTTCAAGTTCCCAAAATTCACAACCTGGGCACATGCATACCCTTCATCCTGGTACCACTTCTGAACCCGGTCCCTTATCTTCTGCAACAGCCTAGCACTCACTTTCCCTTGTTCTCTCAACATCAGCAACACCTCTCTCTGCACAGGCGCTGGCAACAAACAGGGCCTCGCCCTATCAATCCTTCTCTTATAATCCTTCTCTTGGTTCCTAAAATACTCGAGCTTTTCCTTATCAGTCATATCCGGGTCCATTTCACTGGGCTTGGACTGCGGCATTAGACCCACATTGATGCATCGAAACTTATCAGCCGACTGCCATGTACTCTCTGTAAACGAAATCGTCACACCCAGAGTCCCATCTGGGTTGGTTTTGCCTTCCAAGTCGACCTTTTCGAACATACCGCAATTGGCTAAAGACTCGAGCTCTTTCTGCAACTGGGCTTTGGTGTAAACAGCTCCGGGTCTCAAAGACACCATCTCGAAGAACGAGTCATCGCTGCCCACTGTGGTCCACCGTCTCCGATCAAAGAAAAAGATCTCTGAGACCTTGTATTTCTTGAATCCACTGAGCTTGTTGAGCTGAACCACAATGTTGGCTGGTAACCCATGCGAGTCCCACTCTTGGGACTGTGGCTCGTC
>NW_018921702.1:9794-73958 GCF_002207925.1 Prunus avium | reverse complement strand
CTCGTCCGCCATGGCCGTCTGCGACCCAAACAAAAGCCTCCTCCAGAACCCGCCGAACCCATCGCCGCCTCCACCGCCGAACCCATCGCCGCCTCCGCCCCCAAACCCAGCTCCTCCGCCGCCAGAAATGCCGTTACCGTTGAAAGATCCTAAATTGAAGATAAGGGTGACTGTGGACGCGGCTGCAAGGGCTTTGGACAGGGTTTTGAGGTGGGTGGAGGAGGGTTTAGGGTTTTGGGAAAGGGGTGAGGAAGAGGAAGAAGAAGGCGATGACAGGTGGCACTTGACGATTGGGCGCCGGCTACTGGAGGCGGTGGCGGAGGTGATGGGTGGGGATAGGGTGCGGGCAGAGGAGGGAAGGATGGTGGGCTTGGGGTTGAGGTAGGTGGAGGAGGGCGCCGCTGCGAACATTGTGTTGGGTTGCAGCGGAAGAAAGACGAGAAGAGATAAGGCCCCTACAGAAGAGAAGAGGGTTTATTGGGTTTGGACTTTGGACCCTTCGGTGGTGAGAACGAGTTAACACAGTCGCTCAAATTTCAAGTGGGTAAACAAGTTTTTTTATTTTTTATTTTTGTAAAAGCGATAATGTTTACTTACCAAACATGGGAGAAATCCTGAATGGGTCAACTTAAATAGGGTAATCAAGGAATTGGAATCATATCAATCAGGAGTAGTTCATTCCATTCCTTATTTTGAGCGTATTTGATTACGGATTTTAGCACGTAACTCACATAATTTTTTATTCATTATGTGTTAGTAAATGTAGGATAAGTGAGGAATGAATTAGAATTAATTCAATATCCATGTTTTAGAAAACAAATGAAAAGTAGGAATTACAATCATTTTAATATCCATTTCTGATAAGTAAACATGCTGAATAAAAATCAAATCTAGGACATCGGATATAGGTAAGGTCCCGATTGGTTCATGAGAAAGGAGACTTGGGAATGGGAAATCAATTGATTTCCCATGTTTGGTAACTCCAGACATGGGAAATGGTTGCCTGGCATATGAGAAAGTGGAGGAAAAGTGAAGCCCTCCTACCCCTTGGGTTTTGTTTTCCTCCTCATGAGAAAGATTGGGAAAATGAGTCATCACTAAATGTACATTTTTCATGACCATTTTGTCACATTTAGAATTACAATATAGCATTAAATGCATTATTTTTTATTTAATTTTATATGGGTATCATTGGAAAATTAAACAAATTTAGTTTTACATTCCTACACAAACCAAACATTTGAAAGAAAATAAAGTGGCATTTCCTGGTTACTTTCCCAAAGATTACCAAACATGAGAAATTATTTCCCATCAAATCTTTTCCACAAACCAAACGAGGCCTAATGCTCTTAACCCCCAAATAAACATGGTGGCCCCTTTTTGGGTGCTAATTGTTATTGGTCAAATTGAATTGGGAATTGGGGTTCATTGCAAATTTGGGAACGGGGCGAGATCTACAATGCTGGTTTATCAAATGGGATTATTGTTAAATGTGAAAGCGTGTGGGACTATAGTCTAGTGGTGTTTTGGCTTACATGTTTATTTGTTTTTACTTGTTTGTTTATGTATGTTACTTATTCTTCTAATTCTTTCTTTGGATTTGTACCAAAATCAATTTATCTGTTTTTTTTTTAATGTAATATTTAGGTTCATTAGTATCTTGTACATCAGATTTGTAAAATATTACATAAATCCCAAGTCCTTTAAAAAAAATTAACTACTATTTATTTTCTTTAATGATGGTAATATTGGAGAGAAGTGATTTGAATTTTATATTTGTAAAATACTCTTCATATCGTATGGTAAGAAATAAGACCATGTACCTATATTTGTACATGTATTGCACTTATATGTCCACCGACCACTTGCTTATGTTTAAAGGTAACGTCTTTTGGGTGTTTTTTTTTAAAGTTTTTATTTTGTTGGAGTGTTTTTTTTAAAAGTTTACATTGGAAAACTTTATACAGGAAGTCTAACATAACATAGTTTTAGGCATAATCATAATGCAAAAACAAATAAAAAGTATATGATAAGAAAATCACATTTACCCAAAAAAAGAGTAGAAGATGATATCCGTACGGGAGGAGATATTTTTGTTTTCTCATGTCGTCACAATGTTGCATCGTGTTACTAATTCATGTCTTACAAGTTAAAATGGAAATCAAGTTTATATATACGAGTATAGTGCTAATACATATGTACCTGTTATGATATATGTGAATTAGTAATACTTCTTAACTGTAATGTAACCCATATTTTACCTCTAAATTTATGGTTTTTTAAATCTATTTAAACAACTCATTTTGACATTTTTTTTTATGGAATCATTTTGACAATTTAATAATTTATTTTGCTCATATTATATTTAACTTCTCCTTAATTGTTGAACTGATCACAAATTGCATTACACACAAAATGCAGGAACTCGTTTCAGTGCAAAACAAATATGATGAGAAAGAACGCTTTGTCATTCTCTTGCTTATCACGGTTCACCTCAAAAATAGCCACAAGCATAGCCCTTGGAGTAGTTTCCCGCGGGTATGACGACTCAAAATCTCCACTATGACAATGATCCGGAAGCTAGCAAAGCCTTTTGGTTTGGAGCTGTTGGCTCAGTTGCAACAAGGAGGATCTTCACCCACCCCTCAAACCCTCAACAAAATCATATCCTCTTGCGCAACATCGACTTCTTTGGACTTGGGTATTAGGCTTCACGCAGTTGTTATCAAGTTGGGTTTTTGTTCTAATGTCTATATATGCAGTGCTCTCGTTGATATGTATGGAAAATGTGGCTCGTTGGCGAATGCCCAGAAACAGTTTGATGAAATGTCTGACAGAAATGTAGTAACTTGGAATTCTTTGATTTCTGGTTATTTGCAAGCTGAGTTGCCAAAAAGGGCAGTTGGGTTGTTCCTGGAGATGTTAAAAGTGGGGGTAGTGCCAACGCCGTTCAGTCTGTCGGGGGCCTTGGTGGGTTGCTCACAATTAGAAGCAGAAGAGCTTGGTGCTCAGGTTCATGGTTTGAGCCTGAAAACAGGGCTTTGCTATAATGTTGTTGTGGGAACAGGATTGATAGATATGTATTCAAAGTGTTGTAGTGTTAATGATTCAATGCGGGTGTTTAATCAAATGCCAGAAAGGAATGTTATAACTTGGACTTCCATGGTTACTGGCTATGCACAGAATGGACAATCTGATGAGGCGATGATTTTAGCAAGGGAAATGCTGCGGTTGGGTTTGAAACCAAATTATGTAACTTATAATAGTTTGTTGAGCTCATTTTCTAGCCCAGACTTTTGGGTTCATTGCAGGCAAATTCATTGCCGGATAATGAAAGAAGGTTTTGAGTTTAACGTGTATATAGTTGTTACCCTTCTGACCATATATTCAGATTGTAGCAATAGCTTGGAGGACTTTCAAAAGCTTTGCTCATGTGTTGCAATATGGGATCAAATCTCATGGAATGCAGTAATCGCTGGTTTTTCTAATATTGGAAGTTGTGAGGAAGCTTTGAAATGTTTCTCTGACATGAGGCAGGCCTGCGTTGCTATGAACTTCTTCACATTTGCTAGCATTTTAAGAGCAGTAGGAACTCTTTCAGACCTTGAAGCGGGAAAGAAAATCCATGCTCTCGTTTTCAAGAGTGGGCAAGCTTCAAATTTTTGTGTTCAGAATGGGCTTGTTTCCATGTATGCCAGATGCGGTGCCATCCATGATTCAAAGTGGGTGTTTACTTTGATGAACGAACATGATGTGGTCTCTTGGAATTCGTTATTAGCAGGTTATGCTCAACATGGATTTGGATTGGAGACTGTTGAATTGTTTGAACAAATGAGAAGAGCAGGGGTCAAACCAGATAATACCACCTTCCTCATTGTACTAACTGCTTGTAGCCATGTTGGTTTAGTGCACGAAGGACTTATGTATTTCGATTTGATGAGAAATGATGATTTGCTTGAACCCCCCAGAATGGAGCATTATGCTACGGTTGTTGATCTTTTCGGTCGAGCTGGAAATCTTCATGAAGCAGAAGCCTTCGTCGATAGCATGCCAATAGAGCCAGGACCCTCCGTATACAAAGCTCTACTTAGTGCTTGCAAAGTTCATGGAAATAAGGAAATCGCTCTTCTTTCAGCAAAAAAGCTTCAAGAGCTGTGCCCAAATGACCCTGCAACTTACATACTACTATCGAATGTGTTGGTGACAGGAGGCTGCTGGGATGATGCAGCAGGAGTGAGGAAGCTCATGTATGATAGAGGAATTAGAAAAACTCCTGGTCATAGTTGGATTTGAGTCAACAAAGAGGACAATGGCAAAAACAGTCAACAAAAAGGATATGTTTATGTTTTCAGCTTTTGACAGAAGGAAATCCAATTTTCAATTTCTTTCTTTCATTTTCAATTTCTAAAGAGCCTCAAAAAAGAAAATCCAATTATGATGGAATCAATTACATGTTTCTCTTGCAATACCAATACTGTCCCAAGACACAAGGCTAAGGAAGAGGAAGATGGTTGCTCCTGGCCTAGTCAATCACTATTTCAGGATATAATCATTACTGAGTTGCAAGCAGCAAGCTAAACTTAGTACCTTCTCTTGCCACGTGTAAAAATGGAGCCCACTAACAAATTAACCAATTGACCTGTGAACCCTGTTCGTTGTCTTGGCAAGAACCCCGGAAGAAAATGCAAGAACCCCATACAAATATCAGAGTTGTCTCAACAACAGAGGCAGCCTAATGAGACCCTCAATTGTGAATTGCAGATCAATGGCTCAACTTGAACGTGTGCAAAGACATGGCGACTCTGAAACTACTACCACCCATGAGCCAAAAAAACTTACTACCAGTACAAGCCCAACTATGGAACATTATCTTCGAGGTATCCGATGCCATCTTACTGTAACTTCTTCTCCACCAGTGAACATGGTACAGATATCTGGATTGTAGCAGGGTCGCACCAAGATATGAGAAAATATTAGTTTAACCGGTTGTATATAGCCATGTGTCGAACATGTCAATCAGCCAAGGCACCATGCCTTGCCAGAACATGTGTCTGAAACTCTTTTCTGATAATTACACATATTCTTCTAACCCATTTTTGCTGTCCAGGAGGTGAAGCTTTAAAGTCGTCACCAGCATCCTCATCCTCATCATCTCCGCTTGGGCACCACAATCAAGAAGACGATCACGGACACCATCACAAGAAATCTGTTCTCACTAAGGTGAAAGAGAAGGCCAAGAAACTGCGGCACTCACTCAGTCACAAGAAGAAGCATATGTAAGGTGATAACAGCACCCCCACTTTGGGTGCAAGCATGCATGAGCATGAAGACGAAGAACAAGATGCTGAATATCTAGGAGCCCCAAGTAATAATTAGTATCTTCAAGATTTCATTATGCATAACATATCTGTTTCTAAATTTTTTCTGCTTGTTTTCCCTTGGGGGAGTAACGCCAACCATTTCTTTGTGGCTTCCAAATCGTCCACCGATCCCCTCTTTAATAGTTTCATTTCATTTGCAGTGTATGAATCAGAGCTGGCACCCGAGGGATACAAGGAGACCGCAAAACTACATCCCAGAGCAGTTCCTGTGATTTCTGAGAAGCATGTTTTGCCAAGTAGTGTCAATCAAGATGCTGAACAAGATAACGAGAAGAGTCTTAGTCCTAACACGACAGTAACCGAAACTGCAGCTGTGAAGTCTCTTAGTCCTAACGAGACAGTCACCGAAACTGTGGCCAAGAAGCCTCCTAGTCCTAGCAAGTCAGTAGCTGAAACTGTAAAGCCTCCTAGTCCTAAGAAGACAATAACTGAAACTGTCACTGAGAAGTTAGGACCAGCCTATGCCACAGTATCAGATACAACCCATGCCATTGCCTCAAAGATAGAAGGTCTCACTGTTTCAGCCCCTGCTGCAGTAGCTGATGCAACCCACGCCATTGCCTCAAAGGTAGGTCTCACTGTTGCGGCCTCAACACCTTCAGAAAACAATGAATCCTTGGAAGCTCCTCACACTTCTTTAGCAGTATCAGCTCCAAAAAAATCTTCATCCCAGGCAGCTCAACAAACCTTGGCAGCCTTAGAGGCTCCGCAACCTTTGTCAGCCCCAGCAGCTCCACAAGGTGGAAAGCATGCTGGTAGCAGTGACCAAATATGGGATAAGGGTGTTTCTGTGAAGGAGTATTTGGCTCAAAAGTTTGAGCCAGGGGAAGATGAGAGAGCACTATCAAGAGTGATATCCGATGTAATGAGTCCAAGGACAAGTCCTGGTAGTGATGTTGGCATGGTGGGAAAGGTGAAAGGGGCTATAACTTCCTTGCTTCGGAACGATGAGTCGCCCAAAACTACTACCTCACAATCAGCCATGACGACATCACCAAGCTCACAACCAGCCATGACCTCATCATCACCACTCTCACAATCAGCCATGATCTCATCATCACCACGCTCACAATCAGCCAAGGCCTCATCACCTCGCATTCCGGTCTCTACCAATGCATATGAAGGCAGCTTCCATGGTATTTCCTTCATTATTCAATTCTACAAAGTGCAAAGTGATAGATTAAGTTATAAGGTTAATGATTCTTTGGCATGTTATGTTGTAAAACCGTTAATCTGGCATCACATATTAAAATAAGAATCCATCTCTGATTAACGGTCCAAATAACATGTCACACTGTCTGGTAAGAACATTTCCCTTAGTTATAAAGTTCGATTGATGAATAAATGGAGATTGATGGTGATTCAGTTCAAAAATCTTATACACGGGCCAAGCATATCTGTGAAGGGCCACGGTCGTCAGGGCCAGCTATAGATTCTATACTTGACACGGTATTAAGTTATATCTTGTAGTTTCTTTTATTTTCATCTTTTTGAAATGATTTATCCTCATGGAGATCTATTATGCATTGCAGTCGTCGAGGAAGAAAATAAGGGGAGGATACTACAGAGTAACTGAAAAGTGGAAAGCAACTGTTGATAAAGAAATAATACTCTGGGCTTTTGTACAAGTTTCTACGCATCAATAAGTGGTTCCCAAACATCATTTACAATGTTTGTGTAAGCTTTGTATTGTTGCCAATAAACAAATTTTGCAGCTCCAGAAGTTGACAACTGTTGATGAAAATAATTTCACAGAAGCTCTGTGAACAATCTTCCATACTAATTTACATTTACATTTTTGAAAGTCAGCAATCACATAGGGCACAAGAGACGAAGAGAAAATTTAACTGATAATCTTAAATTTACAATTCTTCTTGTTTTGGTTTCTGGCTGCATAAGATCAAAGGACTTGTTTTCTGTTTGTGTGGCTGGATGATTCGATTTGAACAATTGTACCACGCAAAAATCAAAGCAAAAAGATAAATAAAATATATATCACACCCTCTCCTCTTCCTTCCTTTTCCTCTCTTTCTGTTTATGTTTGTTGTGTGGGCTCTAGTTAGATTTTTATATTTCATGATTCTAAAACTATAATTTAGATAATGGGTGCAGATAAACAAGTCTGAGGATAATAACAATGGAATTTAGCCGCAAGTTGCTTGTAGCTTAGTAGTTAAGAGCATTTACCCTTGCACCTGAGATTTTAGTAGTTAAGAGCATTTACCCTTGCACCTGAGATTTTAGGTTCGATCCCCCCTTTCCAATATCAAAAGAAAAAAAACAAAAAAAACAATGGCATTAAGCCTACGAGCCTTATCAAGTGGCATGGATGAATGGGTGAGAGAGAATAAATAATATAGCATTAATAGCTAATTTAATCATTAAATAAAAACAAAGCATTAATCCCCAATAAAATACAAGTGTATATTACAAGAGAAGATAAGAAACCAGGAAGCAAGCAATATCATTATTTCTTCCAACTCCCCATTTACTCATATTGACAACTACCATTGTCACTCCTAGCTGTTGGGTCAAAGTTTGCAGCTGATCGATCAGTACAGCCTTCAGGGACAGGTACATTAATTTGTTGGGCTGCCTTGCCTGCATCAAAAAATTTACAGAAAACTTGAACAAACTACTATAGTTCAGATTTGGTAAGGAAAATCTGCCCCAAATTTAAACGAATGAAATTCCGCCACATCACTTGAGATTTAAAAAGTTGGGACATAAGTTGGTGCCTCTAAGGTTATTGTGTTAAGACAACGTGTGCTAACCATAGAATTCTCCTCTCTTAATGGAGTCCTGGTTTGCATCTCCAAGCGCTGCATCACTCAAGTACTTGTCAGCCAGTTGAACTCTCTTCACATTGTCCTGCTCCTGAACCAGCATTTGACCATAGTGAAGGAGCTTCTCCACTGTCATTTTAGGCTGTTCAAAAGTTGGGGGACCTTCTTTTGAGTTCACAAGCTTCTTCCCAATGCCATCTACCCCAACACCTGATACCCACTTCCTCACTTCATCATCGTAAACTCGAGCCCTTAGAGCACCAAAGAAGTCTGCAGTGTGGCATATAACAAGTTAGCATGATCGTATTTTCAACCAAGTCGCTAATCGAGTAATACTATAGGGATCATATTTACTGATCACATCTCTAATAGATTAGTTACTCAAGAAATATAAATAGCATGGCCAACACATTCCCAAATTATATGCAAAAGCTACTACAACAGAAGAGTCTCTATGGATTGTTGAAGACCTTTCCTGCTTTATACTTAAAATTCTCATAAAGAAAAGTGTTGGAAAATTCCAAAACACCAAGCTTTTGAGCTATACTTACCAATAGATTGACCAGGGAATGTGTCAACAATCTTAACAACATCATCCGCACTAACATTGTCAGGCTTGAAGATTCCCGTGCAAACCCCAATCCGGTCTTCCCTAGTGGGAGCCCAGTAAAATTTCTCCATACGACCGTCACGAATGAGAGGAGCATACAATGTGGAGAAGTCATTACCGGTGACTATAATGGGGACTCTGGGATTGTCCTCCTTGTTATACATACCAGGAAGCTGCACATTTGTTGGGTTATCAGCAATGTTCATGAGAGTAGCATTCACCATCTGGTTGTTCACAGTGTACTGTGTAGTTCCACCCATCCTACCAGCACCTGCATCAAGATCATTGATGAAGAGGGCACACATTTTCCCTTTCCTGATGATGTCTGCAGCCTCGCGGTACCTTTGTCTGATCAACTTTGCAGGCTCTCCTGCATTCCCACTTTCTAATTCTCCAGCACTCATCATGATAGGGCTGAAATGTAATAGCCAGATTATTAAAATTAATTAATGACAGCAAAATGGATGCATGAAATTCTCCACTGGCACTAAGGCTAGTCAAGAATGCAGCTGCATCAAGTGGAACCAAGCCTGCATATATAGGCATGAAAGAAAAAAAAAACAAAGATTTTCGGGTACCATCATATTGCTTAATTTCTATGTGGTTCTCCAAAAAAACTTTTATAAAACAAGCTAAACCATCACGAACTCACGTAATTCCCATCTTCGCAAACACAAGCTCACACTGGAACGATTTACCCTGACCTTTGCCTCCCCATATACCAAGAATGAGAGGAACCTGATACAAGTTCAAATAAAATTATCTGAGCTATCAAAACCAACAATCATGAACAAAATTTTACTGACAAAGTATAGCTAACATTAACAGTTGAAGCAACAAAAGTTTTCCCAAATTTTAGTCACGTGAGAATGGTATGGGAGACAACATGACAATATCTTACTTCTTATTTGTTAGAAATATATAAATAAGCTTCAAGATGGGCCAAATATGAGATTTATTTTCGTATTTGGAGCATCATCTGTACCTTAATGTTAGGCAGGCTCATGAAGTTTTTGGTGATATGAACCACAAGCTTGTCCATGAAAGCTGGAGCAATATAAAACCCATCCATGTTGTTGTCATAGTTGTATCTGAAACATAATTCAGAACTCTGTCATAAAAACATTCAGATCTCCAAGCAGCCATAAAAAATGAATGAATTTCTATATTTTCTTGCTTACTCTCGAAGTCCCGTGCTAATGTATTCATATGAGCTCATGACAGCATAGTGAGTCCCAGTCCCCTGGGGAGCTTGGAAGACAGAATCAACCAATCCCTTTCCTCTTGTTATGTCTTGTTGGTCATCAGAAATATCATAGGCAAGGCCTCTCCACTTGTCCTTTTTGGTCTGCTTCTCCTCATCAGTTTCCGCGGTAATTTTTAATTTACCTGCAGATACAATCTTTTGGTAGGGGACTCTCGAGCTGACTTTCTTCAAACTGCTGCCCAAGAAAGCTGAGGTTGGGATTGAGCTTCCAGAACCAGAGCTGTTCAAGCTCATCTGCATCAAATATAGACATCTTTAGGGCCAAGAAACAAGAAAGTTCATCAAACTGAAGTCACAAACTTCATTTCACAGCATACCCATGTGAAAAATATAACAACTGATCAAAATGCTTGAATTTCAGGCATCACACAGAGAAACAAAAAGGATCCTTTTGGGTGTTCTACAAAAGCTCAAAAAGAAAAACAATATGGAAAACAGTTTGTATGTCAAGTTTTCTGTAACAGGAAAAAAGAAAAAAATGAGAGATGATAAGGCGGGAAAACAAAGTACCGGTGTTCTGTTAACAGTTCCAACACTTGAGACTGTGGCAGCCATGGATCAAAATGGTACTGATAGCTGTGTCAAATTTAATGCAATAAAGCAGCAGATGTAGAGCTAGTTGTATCTGTGGGATTGGATATAAAAAGCAAGAGCTTTGAGGTCGGGGGTGTAATTGACAAAACATGTGGTGTGGTGATGAATTCCTTAAGGCCACACAAATGGGATTGGCTGACACATGGCTCTCTGTGAACAAAATAGGATAAAATCTCACTTTCCAACTTGACAAAATACTGGACTGTTGAGGATCAGGTTTTAAGCTTTTCTTCTTTACCTCTTAAAATAGATTGTTTTATCACCCATTTGGTCTTTAAAAAATAACGTCTTTAAATTAAAACCTTGAGGGTGTACTGTAAGACATGGAAACAGCTCAGATGAGTTAAGCAACTCTACATGTCATTGGCGTTTTAGCAAAGCAGAAAGAGATACTTCAAAGTTTAGAAACTATATAGACAGTTTGTTTCTCTTGCACGAAAATAATGTTCAACGATTAATTCATCATCGCCGTTAATCATGTATTTGCAGTGATCCGCGACGACCTGCAGTTAAATCTACCGATGGCCTCGTGTTAGAATGGAGTTTGCAATGCATGCACCACTCTGTTCCTCCTGACAGTTGCTCAGTTACGGGGTTGAGTTCACAAGGTTGCAAGATTATCATCTTCAGTTAAAACGATGTTGATTCACTAAACTTCAATTTTCTGTTTAAGTTGGGAGTTTTAAGTATCAAAAGTTGAAGAATCTAGCCAAATATAGCATTACTAGTTCATCTCCATGTCACAATGAGTATGTCCTTTTACTATTAAACTCGATAACTCAGTATCAATTTCCCAAAAGATGCATCTAAGTTTCAATCGTTTTAATAACAGAGAGTCCAATGCTCAACGGCACTGTTCCAGGTGTTACAACCAATGTCTAACTAGCAACAGTCCTTTTTCTTGGTTGCATTCCCCTTCCACTGCAGCGCCATTGAAAGTTTTCTAGCCATACTATAAGCTAAATGCTGTTCCAAATTGAATGTCATGGACCAGCTATTGCTTAACAGTTGCAGAACTCCTTGTACTAAAGTGAAAATTCTCGCATTGAGTAATGTACTTGGTTGTAAAACAGATTTACATGATTTTGTGAATATAGGACCTGTCCTGGAGACACTGAGAAACAAGGTTACAGATACATGTCACGTTGGAAACTTACAATGATAGTTCCGGCCATGGGTTAGCACCTATTTCGAGAGTTTGGATTCTATTTCTTCCAAGCTCAAACCTTTGGTTTCTGGGACAAGTAGTACAATGAACAGAAGAGATAGCAAGGCAATAACACCAAAGAGGATGAAAAGGTTTTCTGCTCCTAGCGCCTCCTGCAAAATTAGCAAATGTTAATCAACCACTTCTATACCAGTCAGTTTGAGGCCTTAACTCATGAGATATGAGAAAACCTGCCTCAAATATGAAAGAAAAAGGCTGGCATTATAGTGAGGAAAAGGAAGTGGGGAGGGGGGGGGTGGGGGGGTGGTATGTATACCTTCAGTGGTGAGAATGCAAATGTCACAATAGCATTTGAAGCAAAGTTAGTAAGAACTGCAAGACTAATCCCTTTTCCTCTTGTGCGAAGCGGGAATATTTCTGACACCATGAGCCAACTTATAGGACCAAATGATATCTGAAATGAAATTTGAACACAAAATTCCATCATGTCAAAACCTCTGCCTTAATATCATAGGCAAGAAATATGTCAATAACGATAGCAAAACACCGTCCTATTTCTTTTGGAGAAGTTAGAAAAAGAGGCTTTCATGGTGAAGTTAACAGATCCTATTTTAAAGTTTTTTGGTTTTTTATATGAGCAAAACAAGATTCTGGTTCTGTTAGAGTATTCCATTTAAATTATAATCAAGAAGACTGAGCAGTAAATGCCAATCGCCAAAACAAAAAATTGTTACCTGGTAGCAACCAACATAGAGAAGAAGAGAAGCTACAGCAACAAGTGGGAACCCTCCAAGAAATTTGAAGTAAGCAGAAAGGAGAAATAAGGAAAGAGCCTGAGGTGTAAATAGAAGAAAGAAAGATGAAACCCTCCAGCCTCTTCTTTATAAACCAACATGTGGCAAAGTACATAATATAAACAAAATTGACTGAGTAAATTGTTGGATAGTTAGGATGCATACAAGTCCACTGACTCCTACAATCAGCAAAGGTCTTCTTCCAAGATCATCAACTTTCAGGACAGCTATCCCTGTCATCACAAACTACAGGAACATAAAGAAACAAAGAATTTTCAGACCAGAAAGAGAATCTTACATCATAATCGCGTCCTGAAATTAAAATAAATAAATAAATAAAACATCAAATGACATATGCACCTTGAACAATCCAATAACAACTGATACTCTGGTAGCATCAGAGGCAGCAGAGAATCCTGCAGTCTTGAGTAACAATGTAACAAAGAGTGCACATAGTTAGGAAAACTAAAATGAAACAACCGACAAAACAATTTTCGCAGCAGAATAAAAAAAAAACAGAAGTTGATTATCAATTACCTGAAGAATGGGACCTGCATAATATAGGACACTTGGTTGCCCAGTTATCTGCCATTTCAGATAGTAAATTGGCTTACTTATTCTTTGTACACATGTTTTGGGAATATAAAACAAAAGAAGAAAATATGAATTCAATTCATAGCAGAAAGGAGGAAAATACCTGTTGGAAAAGGACCAAACCCCCAGCAATTATGAAGGCTTTCAAATTAGGGCCTTGAAAGACCTCAAACAAACTCCCCTCAGATTCCTGATCTGCATAGGCCGACTTCAAAGAAACATACGTCTCTTCTATTTGCTTTTCAGACACTTTGTCACCAGCAGGACGGCCTCTCAACTTGCTCAAGGCAAGAATGGCTTTTTCTTTGTATTCTTTTACAGACCCTTTACCTTGAGCTGCCCTGAGAAGCAACCAGCGAGGAGATGGCGGGAGAAGCCACATGCCTATTCCCATCAGTAAAGCAATAGGAGCGCTTATTCCATACATGTAACGCCACCCCCCAATTGCATTAATCTCAAAGCTTCCCACAAAATAACCCAACTGCAGAAGAGTGCATTTCACATAACATCTCACTTCACTAAGAAAGTGAATGGGAAAAATTAACATTAGAAACATATTAGTTAGACAATACCAGAATCCCCAGAACTATGAGGAGCTCCTTCAAAGACACTAGAGTTCCTCGAATTTGAGATGGGCACGTTTCAGCAATATAGAGAGGAGCCCCATGCATGGCCTGCCAAAAGAAATCTTTTAAAATGTGAATATAGCATGGTCACACACATCATGATATTATTTAACCCTGCCAAAGACAATAATGAGAAGGTTCTATTTTAATTTTGCTCCCTTTGTTTGATTAGAGCAGTTACAGAAACTGTGCACAGAAGCTTACCATGCCAATACCAAGGCCATATAAAAGACGCCCAACTAAGAGAACACTAAGGCTCGGAGCATATGCAGTGATCAGACCCCCAAGGAGATAAAATACTGCTGATATGATAAGTTCCCTCCTCCTTCCTTTATACACCAATTCAAAATTTAGAATAACAAATTATTCATGATCAAGCTTGAAACCTCATGATAAAGTACATATGCAAAGCAAAGTACAGACCAAGGAAATCAGCAATCGGGTAGACAAGGAGGGAACCAAAAAGAGCTCCATATAGGGAACCGCTAACCTGCATCAAAACAATGTAATTTGTAAATTTTAATGAATGCTTGGTGAATTTTGGGAGACAGACCACAGGTTTGCAAATGGAACAGGAGCAAATTGAGTAAGATTCAATAAACCATACCACAAGACCAAGCTGGACAGCTGAAAGATTAAACCAAGCTGTGCCACTAAGCTCAGGTGACTGTGACATATCAAAACATAACAACTTAATCATATTAAATTCCTAATCATCAAAACAATTGAAAAACAAACCACTAAAACTGAAGCTATACCTGTAACGAGATGGTAGCTCCAGAAGTAGCACCAATGTCATACCCAAATAGCAAACCTCCCAAAGCTGGAAACAGGAAGCTAGAATCCCAAGAATTTAGTTATTAATTTGAGACAGTTAGAGGTCAAGTATCTACATACCAACAGAGTAGAGAGATATTCAAAAGTAAACTTAAGCAAATTGCAATTTCTAGATTCATCTAACCCTGCTTCTTTCATTTGTTTCAAAAGAAAGAAGAACATAAACCTCTTCATCTTTGACAACACAAGGCATTGTTGGCTACAATTCAAAAAGCACTCAACTTGCTTCCATACCAAAAGTAAGCAAGCATACTCAACTTGTACAATACAGAGACTTAGAAAATGATACCCCATTACTTAACCAACTCCAAAGGAAATGAAGAATTAAAGCTAAAAAACGATTACCCATTTACTCAAAGCATGAAGAAAAAAAAAACTCATATAGATAAAGAAGACTTGAAGGAAACGTACGGAATAATCGCAGAAACCCAGGAAAAATCCTCCTGTTGGGTTGCTTCAGAAATAAGCGACTGAGCTTCATCCCCGGAAGAATAGTCTGGAGATCCAACCTAAACACCACACAAACAAAAAATCAATTCCATCACTCAAAAACACAAACAGAAGCAAAAATTTCAAAAGGGTTTGGTCAGTTTGTGTGCCTTCACACTGAATCTGAGCCTGGGAGCAGAGAGGTTTGTGAAAGTGCCATAATTGGCCCTGAAACAATCGTTATAAGTTGAACGAAGGGGTGGGGTAAAATGGGCATGAGAGAAAAGGATTACAGGTTTCTTCTTGGGTTGATGAAGTGATGAAGAGTGTGTCTTGGTGAGTTTGAGGTTGAACAAAGACCGAGTTGAGGAACTGAAAGCCATTGGGAATTTGCCAAAAGAGGAGAGAAATCAGACGGTTGGTGCTTGGTAGTTGTGGTTCCCGCTCTAATAATCTCTCTGTGTTCTTGTGTGACTGTCAGTGAGCTAGTTAGTCTCTCCTTCGTTATTTTGCTTGACTTTTGTCTTTGATATTTTCTTTTGCCAGTCTTCTTCTCAATAATTCAGCCTATCAAGTCTGAAATCTTCTGATCCACTATAAGGGGCCGTTTGGTTCACGAGAAAGGAGGCTTGGGAATGAGAATTCAATTGTTTTCCCATGTTTGGGAAGTCCAGGCATGGGAAACGGATTCCTGGCACATGGGAAAATAGGGGGGAAAATGAAGCCCCCCTCTTAACTTGGGTTTTGTTTTCCCTCTTCATGGGAAAGTTTGGGAAAATGTGTCAACATTCAATGCACAATTTTCATGACTATTTTGTCCCTATTAACAATTTATAATTACAACGTATCATTAAATGCATTCTTTTTTTATTTGATTTAATATGGCTATAATTGGAAAATTATACAAATTTTGTTTTCCATTCCTACTCAAAACAAATATGGGAAAGGAAACAAAGTGAAATCTCCCGATTACTTTCCCAACATTACCAAACGTGGGAAATGACATGGGAATTGATTTCCCCTCAAATCTATTCCGTGAACCAAACGGGGCCTAACGGGAACAATATGTAGCGAGTGCGTGTAATTTACTTAACCAAAAAAAAAAAAAGAACTTTTGCAACAAACGTGCATTAAGGTATTTTTACTCTCTCTCTTCTCTCTTTTTTTTTTTCTCTTAAGAAATGGAGATTTCATTTTTAAATTGAAGCCACAAAGGACCACCGGATGGGAAAAAACCTTTCTTGTAACGGTTTAACACTGTTTTGTTATCCTCAGCCAATAACACAATGACACGTAAAAAAGTTATTTCACGTGTCATTGTGTTATTGAGTCCAATTTTCATGTTACCAAATCTTATGTGCCCTTCCTCCTTAATTTCGTGACATGTGGCATACAACTTAACAAAAGTTTAATTCTGTTAACTCTCTTTTAGGCCTCTTTTTTTAAAATTAAGATATATTATAACACAATTTTGCATGCCTCTTCATCTTCGGTCCCTACATCTTCAGACCCTGCATCTTCTCCATTGTGCAAAACTCAGCCCCTGCATCTTCTCCATTGTGCAAAACTCAGCCCCTGCATCTATTTCGCCCATATAACACGATTCACATAATCAGGCAGTTTGCCCATAAGACATGACTGAGGGACTAGAGTTATATGGTAAAGATAATTAATCGGAATTTTTTTTTTCCAAAGGGTGGTGGCAAATTGGTTTGGGTAGGAGATCTTACACTTAAATTTCTAGCTTATGAAACATGGGTGTCAAATGAAACACTTATGTGGAGCTGTCATGTAGCGATGTTGAGTAATGGAACAATCTAGTTAAAAGATGACATGTGTTTAAATTTGAAAATTAATTTTTATTTATTAATTAATTTTTAGAAATTCTAGGACTGCATTCACAATTCAGTCCAAAAAGCCACTAGCCACAAAGAGTCAATACAAACTAGCCACAAAGAGTCATTACAATAATTGAGCGGTCTAACATCAAAATTAAGACAATCTGGTGCACCTCCACTAACGATTACGTAAGATTGAAGAAATTCTGGCATAGGTATCCTAACTAAGATTGCAAATTCAGAATAATCAAAAAGAGATAAAGCTTGAAAAACCCAAGCCATAACACAAAGGAGAGGTGAAAAGCTCTCACAAAATGAGAGGTGAAAACTACACAGAGAACCCAAAGAATTTATGTGACTTATTTCGAACATAAATAAACCGCAAAAAAGATGGTTGTGGAGATTTGATGCCGAAACGCAAGTGGAGATCTGACGTCGAGATGCAGCCGCCTGTGATGGTTGGAGGAAAATCATAACAAAATAAAGACAAATAGGAAAAACCTTTTGTCTTTGAAAATGAGGGGAGAAGAGAGGGAGGAAAAGAAGAGGGGAAAGGGGAGAGGGGAGAGGGGAGGAAGAACAATAGCTTCCTTCCCCTTCAAAGTGAAAACGGCTTTAAGAGAGTTCTTTGGGAGAGAGAGACTAGGGTTTAGAAATTTCTAGCTTACAAACAATATTTCTCGTAAATGCTCTAGGTATAAATTGAATCTTATTAAGTACCTGAAAAACAAATGATATGACCAAAACCAAGAAAAAAACAGTGAAAATATATATGTAATCTCCATATCCAAAGAGAAATGGGATTTCTCATTGCAGAAGCTACATCTTATTCCTTATGATGCTGTACTTGGTATATATGCTTCAATGTGACATTGACATGCAAGAACATACAGCAGTGCAATGCCTTGCACAAGTATGATAATTGTTGGTTTTTTGGTATGGGAATATATTCCAGTTCCACCACTTCAAATAATCTTCTGTTCAACTTTCAATCATCATAGTTTTTATTTTTTAAACATATGACATCTTTTAACTAGATTGTTCTACCACTCAACATTGTCACGTGACAGGAACATCCTCGCATAAGTTTTCTCGTGTCAAATGTCACATAACTGAGTAGTTTATAATTAATTAAACAGATTAAGTTAAGATTGATTCATCCTTAACACAAATTTGACACAGGCATATTATTGCCCGATCTTTATCCCTACGTTTATCTCCTTTGGTTAATTTGCTCAACCAAGTTTGGCGCACAATGGCAGCCTTGTTCAGCATTATTTGAGCAAACGACCGTTATTCAAACTGTCGTTTAACGTAAATTTCGTTTTCTAACCATTCATCTCTATAACCAAAACCCTTATTTTTAGCCAAGAAGGAAAAAGTCATAATTAAGCACCATTTGCTATCTATATCCTTTGCTTCATTTGCAAACCCTCTTTAAATCTCCACATACAATAAGCCAAATCCCAAGTGTGTGTGTGTGTGTGAGAGAGAGAGAGAGAGAGAGAGAGAGCTAAGACTTTGGTACGTGACTACTTTTTCATAGCATCAATCATTCAAATCAAACAATGGAGATTTGCAATGCTTACAACAACATCACAGCTAGAGGTGAAGGCAGAGGGAAGGCCCCAACAAGGCTACAACAGCATGCCCCGGCATGTCTTCAGCTTGATCAAACGGCAGGCACAGCCTCCACCAACCCTTTATTGGACGATGCTTCAATGGCAATCCCATTACTATCACCAGTCTTCATTCTATCCCCACAACCAATGCCAGAGTCGAGCGAAGAAGGCGGTGATCAGAACGTAAGAAGTATTACCCCGCCTTTTTTGGCTGCAGGTGGTTGGCAACACCCGGCTGTGGCACCTTTTACAGATCCCTCATCGTTGTTTGCCGTCTTTCAATCCCAGTGCATGATTGTGACCCAAGCGCAGTGACATTCGAGATTCGGCTTCTCTTCTGTGCCGTATGAAATGGCTAGGCCTGTTTTTTTGATAAAGGGCTTTGCCTGCTGCTGCCTTGTGTAGAACACATTTCAGATCAAACATTAACCTGCCACGGTTTCTGACGTCTATTTTTTCATTTCTGCTAAATCATTATCGTGGTAGAATTGTTGGTTACACTGGCAATGCCTTCAACAAATTAGAGGCCGTTTTTCTCAGCCTCACGGCCACCTTCCAGATGAGAGGTTGTCTTATATTTTTGTGTAACAATGTGTCTGAATTTTTTTTTTCCAAGTTCTCTCTTCTTGGTCAAGATATTCTTACAACAAAATCACCTAAAACATGGGAAATAAAAGCGTAAAAACTCCGAAGTAGGTTTCTTGTTCATAAACAAAAACGGCCAGAAGGTGGAAAGGCTGGTTTGCTACTTCTGTCCAGATTGTTTTCTTGAAAAGATCTACATTATTTGATCTATGAAAAGCAAACCATGCCAAGAAAGTCACTATGGTGCAAGGTTTAGAGAAGGAATAGATTCCAGTTCATATTAAGTTCACTTCATTTATAAAAAAAACATTACTAAAGAACCATCTGCTTTCAGTTGAGAAAACCATTGTCATTGTACAAGGAAAATAAGTGACGTTTTAAAATGTACGGGATGTACCAAATGAAACAATTAACTGTCGGTAAATCTAACTTATTCAAAAACAGTGTTCTCAACATTAAGCGCCAAATTAACTGTCTAAAAAATATAAAGTATAGTAACCGGGTAGAGTTTTTCCAAAAGGGACGGAATTAGGCGCCAAATTGGAAAGATAATAAACAATGCAATTCGTAAATTAACGAATAAATTCCAGTATACAGAGTTAATGGAATTGCATTCCATCACAGAAATAGTAAAACTTCGGAAACGCCTCAGTAGCCATCCCATTTTAAAGGCCAAAAAAGCTATCATCCTTTATGTACAAATAGGCCAACATCCATGATCCATCCCAATCTTTAAAAAGTATCTAGCATGGTCTTTCTCTTCCCTCAAGCTCTCTCTTAATAATAATTCATAAAGAAAAATTACGAAACACCCACTGATACCTCTGGACTTGCCCTGCTAAGGCAACTGCCGCTAATTGCCAAAATAGGCAGCTCTCAAACAAAATCAGAAGTCGAATTCTCCCGTCGCCTGCATAAAATAGGCCGTATTCCAAAGAAAGCTCATGAGGTGACAAGAACAGACAGCATGAAAAATATTAATTCTTCAAAGTAAACCTCACCTTATTGAAGAGAATATCCTTATTGTTTATGCGCATAATCCCATCCTTCAATGTGCACTTCCACCTGCTCTTGGTGCGTGTCACCTACACAACCAAATACATGAGAAGACAATTGTTAATCCTATATATTTCAGAGAAAAATAAGTATATAAAGCCTAAAAAGTATAGCCATAACACTGCATGGTAGAGAGAGGGAGAGAGAGGGAGAGAGAGAAAGAGATACCTTGTCAAACTGAGCCAAAACCAAATGGTGTGTGTTTACCTCCTCCCCTTGGTCCACATCGTCCAAATCATCATCATCATTTTCATTCAAGGGGGGTTCGTCGTCGTCATCATCTCCAACATCATTTTGAACAACAGGAGCTGGAGTGCTGACTGGTAGATCTGGAGGATACAAAATTATGAGAGAAGGAAGCTTTGACAACACAGGGATGGATTTATGACATTAAATTTATCCATTCCTAAGGTAATCACAGTGTTCACAAGTTTATCACGAGATTACCATTGGGTGTAGGTGTATTGGCAACGTTGTAGTCTTCATTGAAAGTTCCTTGGTAATTATATATCTGTAGGGTAAGGGGAGGAAGAAGCAACAGTCAGCAAGTGAAAAAATATTAACAAGTGTGAGAGGGGAGGGACAGACAGAGAGGAAAGTTGAACATAATGGTTCATCAAGTTGAAAGCACGTAGGCAAGGTAACACAACCCATTCGATAAAGAAAAGATAAGTTTCCAAAATTTATAATTCAAAGATTTTAGACCATCAAGTCAATGGGTTAAAAGACACTTGCTACCAGGACCCATCCCCAACCACCCCCCCACCCCCCACACACCCCCCAAACAAAACCCCAAAAATGAGAATAATATTTATTTTATTTTATTTTTAAGATACTGGCTACAGGCTAAACTGGCCAGAACTCAAAATCTGAACAACCCACTAGAATCCATTGACCTAATCCAAACAAGTGAAAAGAAAAAAAAAATCCAAGTTCCTAGTATGGTATCCAAAGAACACTGTCCATTGACCATTCATATCACAGTTGACACATTTCAGGCTACTGGATGAAATTTATAAAGCAAAACCATGAACCACACTTTATTGCTATACAATATTTCTAATTAGGGTGCGCCAGGTCTGTGCTAGAGTGCACAGCATGGGTGAAGCTTGCAAGCCCAGCAGCAAGCTACTGTGTTGGGTCTTCCCCTGCAAAAGTTAATTTAATATGGTGTGGACCATTGGCCCACATATCAGATATTAAACTGATAAGACGATACTACACTTATCTTATCCAAAAGGCCGAGAAAGGTATTCTTGCTATAAAATCAAAATGGCCTCCAACGAAAAATAAAGCTCTACAAAGATGGACATTCAACTTCTCAGTAACCCAACACAGCAATGACATGCAGATAAATGGTGACACTCATCCGTGTAACTTTCACATCATTAACAAGCACAAGGCTCACCGCCTGTCAGATCAAGGCAGTGCACGATTTCATGTGTATACAGTCTTAGTACAATGCAAAACATAGCCATGAAGACACAAAGCAGTTAGTCAATCACACGTCCTAGGAAACAAATCATAAGAACCTAATATAGAGCAGGGAATATCAGAAAGCAAAAGTGATGATTATACCAACCCAACCGATGAGTTATTGAGTTAATGTGCATATCTATTATAAAAGGGCCAAACACAATAAAAATAAAGTTTCCTGCTACATGCAAAATTACATTAAAAGTACTTACATTGGGAGTAGAAAGTGCGTCATCATAGGGATCAGGCATTGGCCCATCAAGCTGAGGAATCTTGGGAGTTGACCTCAGTGCACAAGTTACCATCTCACTACATGCACGCCCACCAATAGAAGTGCTCCCTCCACTGACCTGAAAGGTTACCAACATTAAGTGTCTAAAGAATGCATATAACCCAAAAAAGATAATGTGTGTTACACATGAATCATGCTGTTTTAGAGTATTCTTCCACGCTCTAAGTAAACTTGACTTCATAAAGAT
Source organism: Prunus avium (assembly GCF_002207925.1). The sequence goes on along the minus strand of NW_018921702.1, from coordinate 51,816 downwards.
AAAGCTATAACCAATTATAGTGTAATGCTCCAAGGATATATCATATATGTTTTCACATTCCACTATGAAGTGTAGAAAACAGTTTGATCTGAAAATGTAGTAGGAACAAGATATGACGCCCTGCCTGGAATATTTGCAGCCTAATTGCTTGCTAAGTTGCAATTATCAACTCGAATTTTAATTAATTGATATACGGCCTAAGGCCTGCCCATGTTTCACCCCCAGTACTTTACTATACTAGCCAAAGCCCAGAATAAAAGGATAAACCAAAAATTAACCCCAACCAAGTCACCCACATACATAAATAACTATATTCATATGACTTTGAATGACACCTCAAATGTAGCTTCCTGGAAAACTATTAGACCCTAAAGAAGATATGACTTGCAAAAATAAATAAATAAAGCATTAGCAGTGATCTTCAGATAAGAGCCCCAAGCACAAAGTCCTCAGTTCCATGAAACCAACTGAGAGAGAGAGAGAGAGAGAGGTTATCAATGTTCACATACGACTGAACATGGTAGTTGTTCATCAGACTATGTCCCACCAAAAAGTACAACTCGCCTAATGATTTGAGATAAGTTTCAACTTAACTTAATTTGTAATTCATTGAATAGATTATCTCAGGCCGTTTTTTCTTAATAATTTGGACATTAAAGGAAACTAGTCTTAGATTTTACAAAGGATAAATACCCATCCAGAGATTCAAATAAATAAAAAAATTTCACTGATACAATAGATGAATCCTAAAGAAAAAGTTAAAAAGAAGTTTGTGCAGCAAACTTGTCAGAAATTATTAAAAAATGAAACAGGAAGAAAAACAAACCTCAATCTCAAAAACCTCAGGTGCAGCATCTCCAGCTCCATCTTGTTGGGGTATAAATCCACCAGCTGGATACTGTGAAGCAAGATCTTCACGTTTTCGCTTTCCAGAATTCATCTGGAAAAAGTCCTGAAATTTTCTCCAACAGGGAGATAATGATTAACTTTAATTGTAAAAGAATGATGCATCTTAAGATAGATTGTATATCCTTGACAAGAAGTGAAAAAAAAAAAAGCAATGAAAAGGAGGCATACACACCAAAGCCATTCACAACTCTCTAATCATGAGTTTTCTTCATACCCAGAAACCCAGTCATTTTTCTGCAATTTGAATTTGTAATTAATAGCAGGCATTACCTGTGTCGGGGGTTGATGAGAGGTCCCTCTGTCCACCTCATCCCGCCCTTCCACGTAAGCTACAGCAATAAAATGGAGATTACTACACAACTATCGAGAGTAAATATATATACAACCACACCATCCAACTAACCAATATTAACATCAAGAGGGGGTCGGTGGTTCATCCAAGGAGAAGGAGGTTGCTGCAAACAGAACAAAGAAGATTTAGGTTCTCTTACACTATTACCCGAAGGATTATCACCCACAAATGTTAGTGTAGAAAGAAAAAGAGTAAAAATTAGAAGATTGTGGAAAGTTATGTAATTACATTACTATCCTTACCTTTTAATTTATTATTAACAACCTTTTAACTAAACAAGGTACGATTGATATTTCATATTTATAAATTAACAAAGAGAGTTAATCGTATATATCACACAAAGAAAGAGCTAAGTTCAATTAAAATCAAATTTAGCTACTTTATAATGACCAATGAGAGAGTTTCGTATTCCCACTATGTAATTTGAAACATAATAACTGGATACACCTCATACGATCCAAATATTAAGTGTTTACCATGTAGGGGCTAGGTCTTCCAGCTTTCAGCTCTGTATTGCTACCACCATTGCTGCTACCAGACTCGTTTGCAGAAGCAGAAAAGTCACTACCTCCGGTAGGAATGTTATATAAGTTGTCCCCAGTTCCGGGTAGAGGCGTCTGAATTGGGGTTTGCAACGGGGTCTAACATTCCAAAGAACCCACATCAACCATGTGATGCAACACTCGGGCTCAATTCAACATATAGCAAGCATAGATTTTGATTACAAACATAGAAAAACACAGCAAAAACTCACTGGAGGGAAGAGTATCTCAGCAGTGGGTGTCTCGTACTCCTCGGTCCCTTCATAAGGTACATTGAGATCGTGAACTGGAGTAATAGCACTACCAGGCGTTGGCTTTGACGCCACAGCCCTCTCTATAGGAGTATTTACTACACCGGCCTGCATCATCTTCGCCTCCCAAGTCTGAAATTTGACCCAACTTTAAAAAATCAGCTAAACCGTAGCTCACAGCGACTTTCCAACAAAGCAATGAATCCCCTTAAACTCAAAACCCTAGAAATGATTAGATCGAACTCTAGAACCAGTCCGCCAGAAAACCCTAAATCTACCAACCCAATTTAAAATTTCAATTATTAATAAAGATGGCGAACTTGAAAAATCAAAAATGAAAATGAAAGCTGGAAGATTGAAATCGGAAATGAAATTACTCCTTGGAGCTCCTTGAGAACGTCTTCTCCGGGGCCGCTGTTCATGAACTCTTCGCGAACCTTGTTGATGACGTCCTCAATAACACTGACGTAGACGCTGCTCGTGGAGGTCGCCATTTTTAAAACCTCAGCTCCGCCTACCTCCGATTCTCGTCCAGCAAAACACAAAATCGAATCGAAGATTGCCTAGGAGAATTGGGACAGAGCAAATTTCAGCGCAGATAATCGATGACAGTCAGATGACCAAACATGGAATTAGGGTTTGGGTTTGGAATGTATTGAGTGTGAGAGAAGAGAGAGAGAGAGAGGGAGGGAGACAACGGCGAAGGATAGAGAGCGAGAGAGAGAGAGAGAGAGAGAGAGAAGGGCGGACGAGAACTGGAGAATAAAGAGTGGAATATAAATAGGTTTGCATCCGATTACATTCGAGTATCCACGTGGCGAAATCTGCACGATCCTGATATTTTGGGCGTGAGAGACTAAGCGTGAAGCTTCTCTTCTCTATAGGCTATGTAACTGGATTGTGTACAGAGTCTGAGTTCTATGCATCTCCATTGTTACTTGGACAAAGAGAGGACAACCGTTGCCTTATCTGATGGGTCCCAGCTTTGTTGACGGTTCAGATTGTTCCAACAAAATTTTATATTTAGTGCTTAAACCACAATCGTTCATAAAATTTGAAATCAAGAGCTCATCTAATAAAATGCAAACGACCAATTAGTCTTGATTAGATTTTTGTGGTTATTATTCAACATTACTACATAAAAAACTTAAGTTATAATAGGCATAGCTATTGTATCGTACAAAGTGTGACGGAATATATACAAAGTATTATCTTTCGAATATGATTTTTTTAAATTAGACACGCTTGAGCTTGATTGTTCTTATTTATCGCGATACTGATCAATCTTAGCAGCTAAATTGTGAATTAGGTTAAACGTTTCGTGTTTCGTGTTGGTTGGAATAGGATAAAATTGTGCACACTACCACCCAAAATATACACATATATATATATATATATATAGAAATGCTCTTATGCGGACATCCGGACGTTATTATCGTGCGGACGCAGTGTATTTTGTACTACCCCTCTCTGTTTTCCTGCTTGTTTACAATAGGATCCGCATGATAATAACGTGCGGACATCCGGATAAGAGAATAACTGTATATATATATATATATATATAGAAATTCTCTTATGCGGACATCCGGACGTTATTATCGTGCGGACGCAGTGTATTTTGTACTACCCCTCTCTGTTTTCCTGCTTGTTTACAATAGGATCCGCATGATAATAACGTGCGGACATCCGGATAAGAGAATAACTATCCGGACATCCGGATATATATATATATCAATGGAGATGGAGTGCAATGGTGTGAAGCACCATTCATTTTGAAGAATGAGACTGTGTTTAGACAAAAAGAGCTAATGTGTTAAAGCATAGAGTTTGTAATAGGAGACATGTCGGAATAAAAAGATAGTATAGAGGATGCCAATTGTTTACCTTAATTAACCAATACATGCCTTTCTTTTCATTTTGGTAGTGTACAAATGGTAAATTCACATTAAATATGAACAAATTCAGCGGTTCATGATGAACATTAAACCTATTGAGAAAATGTAAAATAGTTAGTCCAACGACTATACATGTGTTTATAATTCAATGCACATTCACATTGTATAAACTTCCCATATACTATTGGATCTAAAACTAGGGACTTCGACAAGATGCTAACTAATCGAAACTATAGACCATTGTTGTTTTACTGGTAATAAGCATTTACACCCACTTTGAACACCAAAGTTTTTAAAAAAAAAAGAAAAAAAGAAAAAAGAGGGGCGATAATATGCTAAACTCACACAATGCTACACGGATGCTGGACTCAAACCTAACACCTTTTCTAAGAGAGTAATTACTAAAAACCACTACACTACTGGGTCCTTTGTTGAACACAAAAGCTTAAATTAAAGCAATTCTCACTCGATGATAAATTCTTTGGTCCGACAGTTGGACCACGTAAGTTGTTTGTCCCATTCTCACAGCCAAACAGGCCATCCCTATATTGGTTTCCCACTTAGGTTAGATTACGTGAGTAGGGTGGGAGTCCAATAGAGGTTGTGAGGTATGCAGACGACTAATGTAGTTCGATAGTTGGACCAAATAATTTATCCTTACCTTTATCATTTGTTAGATTTAAACTTGTGTATTTTTTTTCTAATAAAAATAAAAGATTTATTGAAGGCATGCTCATATTTTATAAATATGAAACTCATTGAATTAGATTCACCGTTGGGTAGGCAAAGGCCTTTGTTAGTATTTTCCTCGTAAAAAGAAGGGCTAAAGATTTTTGTTGTTCTTGTGTGCTTTACTTTGATTCCAAATGTGGCTTCTATGTATCATTGTGATTTAATATTAACAATCTTAATATTTTCATCTGATTGAGCATTAACATGTGTGAAAACGAATAAGGTCTATAGATACTCCGCATTCTCCATATTAACGTCCATTAAAAATAAAACATCAAGATTATTAAGAGGTTTCAAGTACAAAGACTATGACCAAATTAAGAACACAATCATCAAAATTGAAACTAGAACAACTAAACACACTAACATTTAACGAAAAATCAAAATCCTTCTACCCGAATATCGTTTGTATCAAAATAACACACAAACCTTTAACCAAAAAAAAAAAAATAAAATCTGATGGGTAAAATTGTAATGATAATGCTTTCTGAATTAGGGCAGGAGCCGTTGGCCCAATAAAAAGGCCTACACAGGGCACCCTCAAAATTCACAGGCTTGAGTTAGCAGGCGGATAAATCATCATCGTCAAACAATTTGGGTCTTTTGCTTCAAAAGACCACCATTGAACTACAGACCCTAATTCAATTCAAAGCCTTCCCGAACTTGAGAGAATAAGTTCCCCTGATGCCCACACACATGGCGTAAGCTGAAAGTACACCGCTCGCTCTGGCTCTGCTTCCATATCACTCTCTCTCTTTCCTCAATCGTCACAACACAAAAGCCGCCGAAAACCCCTTCAGCTTTCATCGCAAACCCTAGAAGATGTCGGGCGGGTTCTTCAGGGTGAGTTAATTGATTAGTTTGATAATTCTTGTTGTTAATTAGTTTTTTATATGTTGGATTTAAACTCAATTGCCTATCTTTTGTAACTCAGATCTTCTCGTTCTTAAACTCTTAATTACTGAATAAATTCCTTTGCAGACATTGATAGTTGCAATATATGTCTATGATTATGTTTATTCAGGGTACGTCCGCTGATCAGGACACAAGGTTTTCCAATAAGCAAGCTAAGCTGTTGAAATCTCAGAAGTTTGCACCTGAATTGGAACATTTGGTTAGGCCCTTTTCCCTGTTTTTTTCCTTCTAATTTAATTGACATTTTATATCCCATATATATTTTATATTTGGCAAAAATTGCGTGTGCCTGTATTATGTGTTGTAGGTGGATACCTCGAAGGTGAATATGGAGGTTATGCGCCCGTGGATTGCTACTCGGGTAACAGACCTTCTCGGGTTCGAAGACGAAGTTCTTATCAACTTTATTTATGGTCTTTTGGAAGGAAAGGTAATGTCATGAACTATATGATTTGTTCTTTATTTCATGGAGTGAGAGTAGCTGCTAGTTATACCGTTCAATTTCACTTTTGCTTCATTATTTACTTGCCATTTTCATGTTGTTAATAATGGTGGCGAACGGTATGACTTCCCATGAAATTAAATGTTGACATGGCCAAAATTCACCCAGACGTCAACTGATAGCTAAGGCGTGTTACTCTAGTTTGATGATTTATTGTTAAGACTTGTTGGTACGAGACCCCTAGGTTTGTGCATTTGTGGTTGATAGTAATGTTGTTTGAACTGCATATGTGTGCTACAATTTGCAGGTAGTGAATGGGAAGGAAGTTCAAATTTCGCTTACTGGATTTATGGAGAAAAACACTGTGAAGTTTATGAAAGAGCTTTGGACGCTTCTTATCAGTGCACAAAACAATGCTAGTGGTGTCCCTCAACAGTTCTTGGATGCCAAACAAGAAGAAGCACGGAAAAAGAAGGTTAATATATGTATATATAGTGTCAAATCGTGTTCCGAATCGGTTGAGATGATACAGCTTTATTAACGATGCTCTGGCATGGATTGTTACAGGAGGAGGCAGACAGGTTTGCAAATGAAATTCAGAGAAAGAAAGATAAGGAGAGGATGGATCAACAAGAGATATTGAAGATGGTAAGAATATTCATTCATGCTGGAGTTGCATTCTCTAGAGATGGGTTGTTTGGTTTTAACTTCCGTTCATGTTTTCATGCATTCAGCTAGCTTCTGCAATTATTTGGGTTCATACCTTTACCTCAAACTACTGTAGGAAGGAGGGGTTGATAAGAAATCAAGCAATATTGCGTTGGAGCCAAACTCAAAACGTGTGTCACCAAGGACTTCAAATGATCGTTCTGAGGATGAAAGAGGAAATGAAAAGCGCAATGGTGTGAAGGCAAGGAACAAGTAAGGGATTGGGATTCATTTTACCTTTAGTAGAGTTGTAAGATCTGTAGTCTACCTATGTTTACATTCATGAATATAAATTTTTTGTGTAGGATATGCCACTCGTATATAAAAATCCAAGCATTTTTTTACGGTTCTTCCAATTTTATTAACCATTTGATCTGAGTATGCTATGTGTTCTTACTCTTCCTATATATGGAATATTTTATCCATAAGGATTGATTCTGTACACCATTAGATGCGAAAGTTCCCTCACTTTTTTTCTATCGTTAATTTTCCTGTGAAAAATAAAAATAAAATTGTTCTGAAGATTATTTGCGCAATCGCCTGCAGGGTTTCAAGATCTCCAAATTCAGGAAATTCATCTCTGTCTCCTAGGTAATTATCTTGACCATAATTTTCTGTCATTAATTTTAAATATACTGTTTGATTGCAATAGAGCACATCAATTTTCATTTCCATCATTTTAAACAAAGGTCCACCTCCTAGGTCAATCAGCAGGTCATATTCTAATACCAAAAGTTATGCCGAGAATGTTTTGTTATTACAAAAGAACATTTCATCATTCATTCTGTTTTGGTTCTAAGGTTTTCCTATCGATTTATTTAACTAAGGATTAAATTTTTTGAGATCTTGCATTTATGAAGAATTTCTAATGTAACGTTGATAACTTGATATTGTATTTCCTGAAATTTTGGATCTCACTGTAATTATAACTGTAGTGAAAGACACCGGTCAAAAAGTGTTTCCAAGTCACCAAAAGCACGGAGACGGTCCATTTCTTCAGAAAGAGGTTATCGCTCTCCACCAAGACGGCCTATTACAACTCTTCGGAGGCATTCACCCGAGGGATCACTCTCGCCGAGAGGAAGATCACCTTATTTGAGGCGAAGATCTAGATCATATTCCCCACAAAGATCACCCTCTCCGTATCGGCGTAGATTACGTTCTCCCTATCGGCATAGATCACCTTCTCCCGGTCGTCGTCGAACGCCTCCACCCTCACCTGTCCGACGCCGCAGATCACCCTCACCTGTCCGACGCCGCAGATCACCCTCACCTGTCCGACGCCGCAGATCACCCTCACCTATCCGACGTCGCAGATCACCCTCACCTGTCCGACGCCGCAGATCACCCTCACCTGTCCGACGCCGCAGATCACCCTCACCTATCCGACGTCGCAGATCACCCTCACCTGTCCGACGTCGCAGATCACCCTCACCTGTGCGGCGTCGCAGGTCACCCTCTCCTTTGCGACGTCGCAGGTCACCTTCTCCTGTAAGACGTCGCAGATCCCGCTCACCTGTGCACCGCAGATCTCCCTCACCTGCACGACGGTGGTATCGAAGATCTCCATTGACTTCACGCAACAGGTATGCATCTCCAGTGCAACGTAGGTCACCGGTTCGTGGTGGTAGGAGATCACCAACTCCTCGGAATAGGTCTCCTTCGCCTTATGTCCGAAGTTCTGCATCTCCTATTCAGAATGGTTCCCCTTCACCAATCAGGGGAACAAAGTATCAGAGATCTCCGTCACAATCTCCTCAAGAAAGAACCAGGTTTATACCCCTTGATTTTGTTACAATTCTGTTTGTTTTTCTGTCGTATAGGCTTTAGTTTGTTGCATTGCATGCCAGGTTATAGGACATTATGCAAGTGGTGTGTAGTTGTAGTTATTTTATGAAATTAATTTATGACAAGGTCTCCTTGTAGCGGCTTCTGTTGCATTTTCAATTAGTTCTTAGCAACCTATTTATATTATAAGTCATGTTGGGCAAATTTTGATCATTTTATCCTAAATTACAAAATGTTACAGGTCCCAATTTTCTCCTGTGCCACGTCAGTCCTCTAGCTCTCCCGGATCACTGCAGAGGGAATCAAAGAAAGAGAAAGATTCCCATAAAAGAGCACCAGATTTGTCGCCATCACCAGAGAAGTCTCACATACTGTCAGAATCTCCACCAGGTGTAAGGAGTGCTAGTGAAGAAAGGAGGTATTCATCTTGGTTGCATAACCGATTCATATGATCTTATGATGTTAGTTTTGATTATCTGATTATTTTTCGGTGCTTACTTTTTTTTTGCTGCCTCCAAAGATCCTCTAGTCCTTATGAGAGTCCGGTGCGACGACCAAGGGAGCAAATGACTCGTAATGTTAGCTCAAGTCCTCCAAGGAAACCAAGAGAACAAAAGCTTCGTCGTGGAAGTCCAGAAATAAGCGAAGAGTAAGAAATCAACTATACTAGGTCACATTTGAAATTGAAAGTTTATTGGAATATTCTGGATACTCTTTGTTATCAATTATCACAGCGTTAGAAATTCTCATTTTTTCCAATTCATCTGAGTGATTCTAGATTTTTGGTTGTAGGGAGGATGGTGATTATAGACCTAAGTCCACAGAGAGAAGATCAAAAAATACATCAGTGATCAGTAAGCCGATAGTTTCTCCTGCTAAGGTTCATAACAAGGAAGACTACTCTCCTGAAAGAGTAGCATCTGGTCGTAGATCTACCGAATCTCGGAGTCGTCTGGATAATATGGAATTCAGAAACAAAGAGCAGGAGATGAGGAGGTAAATATGGCCTCTGACACATCTTTAATGCATATATGATTACGTGGATGCACTTAGTTTTCAGGCCTGATATTATTACATTCCTGACAGTGGGAAATCTTCTGGGAGGGGGGCTCCTGGAACTCCTGAGCAACAAAAGGCAGCAACCATGTCAAAGGACTCTCTGCCTGGTGAGACTCAACAGGTGTCGTATCCTAATGAAGGTAGAAAGACTGATGATAAGAACCGCTCTCATTCAAAGAATTCCAAGGACAGTGACCGGCATCACAAACCTGGATCTGTACACTCTTCAGTTGAGAAGGTTGATCATATTAATCAAAGTGGCACTTTTGATTCTGGTTCTGAGGAAAGTGACAAATGCAGAGGTGGGGATAAGGAAAAAAGAAAGAATAAGAGATCAGAGAGGCAAGCAGTGATTTCAGATGATGATTACAGTAATGATTCTGAAATAGAAGACAGGAAGGGCTCTAAAAGGAGGAGGAAAGAGGAAAAGAGATTGCGGAAGGAGAAGAAGCGCCGAAGACGTGAGGAGCGACGCCGCAGAAAAGAAGAACGTCGTGCAGAGAAGCTGAAAGGAAAGAATTACAGTGATGCTTCTGCTTCAGGTGGTGAACATGTAGGCAGGAGGGAGCTTCATTCAAGTGACAATGAAGAGGCAGAGGCTATTCAGAAGAAACTTGAGATTGAGTTACGCAAGAAGGCTCTCGAATCACTTAAAGCAAAGAAGGGCATCAATCACTAAATTTGTTACTATGTTCAGACATTGTGATGTTATTTAATCTTTTCAATCCTTTTAAGCAGTAACATTTCAGATTTGCTAGGAATTTGAATGAGAGTATTTCTATGTTTTGTTTACTGTTTAATGTAGTCTGTGTTTACTGCTGGCAGCTTAAGTGGATAAATGAGGATTTCCTGAGCTATTCTCTTGAGTTCAACTTTATGCAGACCTTGCTGCTAGATTTTCTGGTAATAATTGTCTTTGTGAATATGATTTCTTGTTTTATGGGATGTCATCATCACATGGATGCAAAGCTCTGAGATTGCCTTTATATCTGTTGTCTGATTTTTTGGTTCTTGAATTGGGTGTTAGTTTTTTATATATTTTTTTTTCAACTTTTAATTTAATTTTTGTTTTTATTTGACATTGCTAGCTTGTTTGATGTGCAAAGTTGGTTACAACTTCAGGTAGTATTTGTCCTGGTCTGTATAATTGGCTGATCTTATTTCTTTCTTACGACAAAAAGAACCTGAAGGTCTTATCTGTTTCATTCATGAGGATTTACTAAAATTAGCTTTCTGGTTAATTGGTAGATGAAATTTATGTCAACTAGGTGTCACCTACTTGAGCAGATCATGTGCAGATCCACATTTTGACCATTGGTTCAGGTAAAGTTTTCTATTCCTTTACAGGCTCTTTTAGAGGAACAACTTAGTGTCTTTTGGTGAATCCTCTTTCTCTCTCTCTCCCCCCTCACCTAGCATGTATATCGTTGCTGCTTTCTTACTTTGATTTTGTGTAAATTTTAAGGATGGAAGCTTGAGAGTTGTTCCTGGGACTTAATTTTTGTAAAATTCTCCATGGTGCGGGTCTTGGATTTGTCTGGTCCTCATGTTGATACCGACTGTAAGGTTGATATTGATGGTATACCATTTATGTATATGAAATGATTAATATTATATGAGAACGGAGGTGCTAATCTTCACCTTAATGTTCTTTTCTCACTGTGTTTCACATCTGGGGTGAAGCATTTAATTTTGATAGGAAAAGTTTGTTGATTGGATAATTTATGACCCTAATATACATTTCCGTCCTCAGGCCGTACTGATGAATGTTGCGATTTCAATACGAATCTTTGGATGCAGTTTTTACTTTCAGTATTTTTTTTCCTTTTAATGGTTGGTTATGAAGTATATGCTGCAACTAGCTTGGCATGGATTTCTGTTCATTTTCAGAACTAAATGGCACATCTTGAGGTACCGCCATTTGTAAAAGGATCTTTTAGGCTATATCATTAGCTCTTTAAGGTTAGTAGATGGTGTTTTGTGTTACTGTTCATGATAATTTGTTACTCTAAAAGGTAGTAGCGTATGCTTAAAGCATTTGCATGTTGGAAATGCGAAGCATGGATGAGTATACTTAATATGCTGTCTGACTTAAGCACAAGTATGGAATGAGGCTTACTGACATCGGTGCTGGTACTGTGGTTGGCTCAACGAAGGAGAAAGTGGGGTTAGAAATAGGAGTACAATTAGCATCAGCTTCATATTTTGGTTTGTATGAGTACTCATCTATTTTGTAGTTAAGATCCCGGTGAGCATTGAGAAATCAACACTGATGTTAATTCTTGGTAGTATACTAGTTATATTTTTTTTGCTATATTTGTGGGGCTTAGATTGGTTTCCTTTTAGATTTCCCCCCCCCCTTTCCGGCCTCTGTCTTCCTTGGATGTTTCCTAGCAAAACTTCCATTCAATGGGTAATATGTGGCATTTCAGGTCATTCCATGTTCCCCATCTGGTTGAGTTAATATTTATCTGTTTGAATGGTAATATTGCCAATTTGAATCTGTGTGTTGTTAATAGTTATTACCAATACGGTAATGGTAATACCTTGGTTATTCTTGTTAGCTTGGAGTGTTTGTCTAACTTTGTTGATTTTACCATCGTTGTGCCCTTTGAGGCTTGCCGGTGAATATTGAGTTCACTATTTACTTTTAAGTTTGAGGTTCTTTTAACTTTTACCATTACACATCAACATGCTTCCCGCGGTGCTTCAATGAAAATGACAAAATTATTGACATTGACATTGGATAATTATGACCACGTTATATGTCGGTGGGTCCATGCCTATCGCATTATTTCTGTGGTGGCATCAAGCATTAAGTGGATAAACTCCTTTCCTGGTGTCCGATTTTCCTCTAGTAGATAGAGCATGCCACGTGGCACCATTTTATTTGCCTGCTCCCATACACTCCCCATCCAGATAATATTTCGGACCAAATGCAATTCTGCTGTTCAAGACAAGAAATTAGCCATGGGTATGCAAAAAAACTGAATTGTGAGGGAAGAGAAGCCACTCTTTGCATCGATGGCTGCCACTCTCACTTCCAATTCATTTCTTCTAACCTCCACACCCAATTCAAGAGCAACCACCACCCTCAAGAACCCAAGGCTCTCTGTCTTGGCCAAGAGGGCTGACCCCTTATCGGCATTTCGGTTTGGCAAGTCCGGGGCCGATGGTTCGTCGTCGGACGAAGGCCAAGCCGATGACTCCACCAATTCCAGCTCTTTCCGGTTTGATTTCGGCAAAATTCCGGATGTGAAATCTTTGATCCCTGTTGTGAGTCGGCCTTCTTTAGGCCTGTCATTTGGGAACCCCAGAACCAAGGACCCTAGAACTGTGTTTGTTGCTGGCGCAACGGGCCAGGCTGGGGTTCGCATTGCACAGACTCTTTTGCGTGAAGGTTTCAGTGTGAGGGCTGGCGTGCCTGAACTTGGTGCTGCCCAAGAGTTGGCTCGTGTTGCTTCTAAATACAAGGTTAGCTTTCTCAAGCCAATCGAATGAACAATGTGAATTACACAATTTCCTACCAAACTTTAGAATGGGCCCTTTGGCTATGGAACTAGTAGTCGAGCAAAAGATATGCTTCCTTCTGTTTATAGCTTTAGTGGTAGAATACTTATTGTCGAAAAAGTTAAAAGGGGTTTAAATGAATGTATAGAGTTGCGTTTTGATCAATTTGTATTTGGTTGTCAATATTTTGTCAATAGTGTATCGACATGTTGTCAATGCAAAAATCTATCATTTAACAAAGGACGGAAGCCTTGTTGAATTTACGTTGCAAAAAATTGTTATGTGAAATGGATAAACTATGCCCTGAACATTTGATAGCATTGGTCCTAACATTTTTGCCCCAACTTCCATCAACACCGTAGATCATATCAAACGAAGAATCAAAACGCCTCAACGCGGTTGAATCCGTCTTCCAAGATGTCGAGACCATTGCCAAAGCCATCGGAAACGCCAGCAAAGTTGTCGTCACAATCGGCCCCGCCGAGAATGGTCCAACGACCGAAGTCACCCCATCGGACGCCTTACAAGTAATACAAGCTGCCCAACTGGCCGGCGTTGGCCATGTGGCAATAATCTACGACAGGAACACATCGGGTGTATCAACTTACAATGTACTAGATGGCATCTCTTCATTCTTTAACACCTTCTTCTCGGGATCTCAGCCGTTGACGGTGGCTGAATTTTTGCAAAGAGTCATCCAAACGGGTGTCAGCTACACGTTTATAAAAACAAGTTTGACTGAAGATTTTTCGCCTGAGAGTTCATACAACGTTGTCGTTTCAGCTGAAGGAAGCGGAGGTGCAACCGACTACAAAGTAATGTAATGTATGCAATAATAGTGAAATGTTTTCATTTTATTTTTTATTTTCTTTTGTGTTGACATTACCTTTCCTGATAAAATTGAACATTGCGCGAACTAGGTAGCCAAGGCTCAGATTGCAAACCTGGTGGCCGATGTTTTCTTAAACACTTCTGTGGCGGAAAATAAGGTACCTTTTCTACTTGAAAGTAAATTTGGTTCGGTACTTTTGTAGCACATTTTCGAATCACATTGTTGACTACATCTCTCATAGAGACGAAATCCAATTGAAATGAATCTATTTCAGCAGGTTTCAGCCTTACGAGAGATGTGATCAAAGAACATTACTCTTTGTGGTTTTCTATATTTTGTTTTATGGGTATGTACAAAGTCATATATATACATTAATTGGTTACTTATCTAATTGATTAAATATTTATTTCTGATGCTGGGAAAGGTTGTGGAAGTATATACTGATCCATCAGCACCCTCCAAGCCTGTGGATCAGCTTTTCAGGTACCTTGGAGAACAAGTTTTTGCCATTATCGAATTGAAAGAGAAATATCCAAGTCTTTATTGTACAATGCAATTTGATTTACACATATGTTCTGTTTTCATTAACTTTGAATCTGGTTTATTTGCTATTTTCTCCATTAGTCTCTATATATTTCTCATGTTTCTTGAAGACTAATGGTGAATTTCATCAAGTTGTGATGGTAACTAAATCAAATTCATAAGTTGGGCAAGAATGATCTGCTTTTGATGGAAAATTGTCTGACTTTGTGTGTGTTTTTTATTGCCTTTAGTGCGATCCCTGAGGATGGAAGAAGGAAAGCTTATGCAGAATCAATTGCAAAGGCAAAAGCAGAGGAAGAGGCAATAATAGCTGCTGAGAGAGCTCGCCAGGCGGCTGAAGCAACGAAGAAACTTGAAGAAGAGGTAAAAAAGCTGACTGAGCAAGAAGCTCGAGCAACTACTTTAGCTGAGGATGCTCAAGTGAAGGCTGAAGCTGCAGGGGGCACAATAGACAGCCTCTTCAACAAGGCAAAAGATATTGGCTCAGGGCTGTCCTGGGACAAGTTTAGCTCACAACTTGCAGACACAGTTCAAAAGTCTGCAGAGACAACAAAAGTGCAGATTGCCACTGTCCGAGGACAGGCAAAGGCTCGGACTTTACCTCGGCAGAAAGCGGTTGCCAAGCAAATTACAACTCCAAAACTGGCTTCTTTGAAACCGAAGGAGCAGCCAAAGCCTAAGGTCAATCAAACGGATGCGAACAAGGAAGTGAGGAAGGTGTTTGGTGGCTTGTTTACGCAAGAAACTGTGTATGTCGACGATGACTGAGGCGAAAACTGGCCAAGTACCAGGGTTTAGTAGTATTTATATGTCTTTGTTGTTATTGAAATTTGAAAGATGGTTTTATATATGAGTTCCAGCAAGTAATATCTATACTGGTTAAGTCTTTTCTCAACGAATAAGGAATTAATCTCTTTCATATTCTTGTTAATACTCAAATCAACCCCTGCTTAATGCATGCAAAAACACAGTATGAATAAACTAATTGCAGAATGAACTAAATTTACGTCACGGTGACGTATATTATGATCACAGTTTCCGGTCTTCTGTTGCTGGGTGCCAAATGAACTCGATAAAAAAGGTTTTATTAGCCAAGATTTGCAAAAATGTTATGTCACGATCGAAATGGTGCTTGTTTTATATGTTGTCTTCATCGCCATGTAGGTAACTTCCAAGGAATAAATAATCTTGTACTTGCCTAGCAGTGTCTTAAAAAAGAGAGTGATTTTAGTATTCTATTGTCCCTTCCTTATGCGAACAAGAAAGTGTAGCTTATTGCTAACCAAGCTTTTAATTTGTATTAATTAATTCGACACTTAAACAAGTATTTTAAAGCTTTTCCTGGGTCAACTTGAAAGAGAAAGATAACAACAGCAACGATGAGGACAACTATGAGAGACAATTAGCAAACGACAAATTGCCCTGGTTGTGAAAATTTAGCAAATTAATCATTGATTTGCTAAATTTTGTGTCTTAAGTTGGTTGACACACACACACACCCCAACGTATGCAGTCTTTGGCAATATTTATTGTGTACATATTGATCAACGCGGCAATGACATATATAGAGAGGTTCTATTGGCTCAAGCACACCCAGTTATTAATCCTTAATTATCTCTGATCGCTACATCAATCGAGAAATAATAATACTAGAGTCACCAAATAAGGTTTTAAAGTGAGCCAAACAGAAACAAATGAAACACGACCACATCAGTTGGAATATTATGTTAGTGCCTCTAGTATCACGCATCTCTAATGAAATTTCAAAAGATAAGTCATGACATTGAAGCTTAGGTTCCAAGGGATTTTTGGTTTTTACTATGAATTCGTAGAGATATTACCAAAAAAAAGTGACCTCATTGGTTAATTTGATTGTCAAGTGGGTTATCGCATTCAGCTGACTTCATCTCTCCAAAATTTGGATCCTTACCAAGTTACCATTCAAATGATTTGTTTTTATTGTTGTCGTTTTTACTTCTTCTTACTCTTCGAACTCTTCTAAAGCTGAACTGAACATTTTTAAAACTAATTATTTAGTTATAATTAATTAATTATCTTGAGTATTTGTCTATTTCTCAACCATTACCTCATCATGTTTTAACTCTAGAATATATAATAGGATGCCCTTTGCCTTAGATGGAAATTTTTTCTTTCTTAGTCTCGATAACCGTGCACTTTTTCTCTCTCAGGCTCACATAGGTGATCGTTTAGGGCAGAGCCGGTCCATTGATTTCGGAGGCCCTGTGCAAATATGGATGTCGAGGCCCTACATATACAAGTAGGGAAAAAAAATCCATATAGAAACAAAATTTTTTGACACGGGAGGAATACCTTCGGAAAGAGCTTCCCAGAAAAATTTCTTTAGTCACTCTTCCAAATCACAGAGCTGATAAATTGATTTTCCAATTTCAATGCTCGGTGAATTCTCATGTGAATGAGGGAGGGAGAAAAGAACTGTGATTTTGGGGAATGTTAAAGCTTGGGTTTTTACAATCCAAAATTTGATGGAAGAGGGTGGTACACTGGTACTGAAGAGAAATGGATTTATTTTGATAGAGGAGAGTGAGAGAGACTCACTGAAAGAGAAAAGAATATTATAATGGTTTTGCAGCGCGAGAGTTGGGAGGAGGAAAACACAGGTTTCAAACCATAATAAATAAATAAAAAGAAGAGTTGCAGCGTGAGAATTGGGAATAGGAAAACGAATTAAATTAGGGCCTCTACTCTCTAAGTCGTGGAAGTTGTTGATGATTAATATTCAATTCAATATTGGTTTTGGTTTTGGTTTTGGTTTTGGGGGCTTGCATGTGGCGTTGTGGGGTGATATTTAATATTTCATTTTTATTTTCATGTTTTAATTAATTGAATGCGTTGACTCGGAAAAATTTGGGGCCCTTAAATTTTTGGGGCCCTGTGCGGTCGCACAGCTCGCACACCCCATGGGCTGCCTCTGGTTTAGGGCTTGCATGAAATTTGAAAACAGTGCATGGTGTAATCGTAATGAAAAATAAAATACAACATTATATTTTCTTTGTTTTTGTTCAAATGAGGGCTAAGATTTGGCAAGTGCTCTGCTAGCTAGTATGAGATGCATAGAAGATTCTTTAATAATTATTTTATTTTAAGGATTGGTTACATATTTCTAATTTCGACCATTGGATAATATGTATGTTACATATTAAATCTACAAACAAACCTAATGAATGAAATCCAACTGCCGAGATTAGAAACATGTAACCAATCCTTAACTTGATACTTATTGGAGAATTCTCCAATGTTTGAATATTCGTTTTTGATAGATTTTCATAATTATTACCTCTCCATGTGTCAATATATCTAATTTGTCACTTATTGGAGAATTTGTTGTTGATATATTATCTCTAAGTTAGATTACTTTTGCTATATGCTGGCATTGCTGCACAGTTTTTGACTCTTGCCTTCTATTATCAGCTCATAATCTTAGACATTAACGGAATTATTAGTTGAGGTGACACACCAAGCTGACACACCTTAAGTTGTTCGGGGAAAGAGCAAAGAAATATAAAAACCTTGTGGTGCATGCATCTCAGAGAAAAAGAATAGGGTAATGCCGGAGATATCCAAAATAAATATTAACTTTAGATATAATTGTTCATATTTGATTTCACTTTTTTTTAATTTATATATTTTAGATACAAACCATGTACATGTACATTTTTGGGAATAAATGTTATCATATATATATATATATATATATATATATATATATATATATTTAAGTCCTATTAAAACAATAGTTAACTAGCTATACCAGGAATGATAGCTGTTTTTTTTCTTTCTTTTTTTTAGGATCTTTCTTATGAGAGGGGCGATAACATATATTAAACTCACAAACACTACACATATGCTAGGACTCGAACCCAAGATCTTTCTTGGGGGGCGCATTTGCTCCAAATCACTATACTAGTGGTCCTTTGTGGAAGAGTTGAGCAAGAAAAGAAAAATTGAAAAAGAATATATAGGATAGGATTTATTGACATATTCCTTTCAAGTGATATATAACTGAATTACATGAACTCATTAAATCAATTTATAACACTAAAGAAATAGAACATGAATGCTCGCGACAATCGCCTAACATGCATGGGAACTAGGAGTCTATAGGATGATGAGCCAATTCAATGTACTATACAAAAACATTGAAGAAGCAACTCATTATGTATAGTATAGATCTTTTCAGTGTTTGAGAAAAACAAAAAATAAACTCCCTTTCAGGTTCAATGGAACATTGTAGCTAGTGAAATAATGCTTGTGCCTTTGCTTCTGTAAAGACATGAAAAGAAAAAGAAAGGAGAAAACAGAGTTGCAGTCCCTTGTAAAAGTTAAATAAAATACCAAACGAATTCAAAAGATCTTTACTTGTAGTAACATTCCTATTCTACTGGACAATTCATCCACTGCATAAATCATGCAACTAATTGCTAATTAGCTTCCCGATTCACATAATTAATCGTCAAGAATTAACATCGATAAGTAATTAGGAAAGAGAGAAAAAAGGGTTTGCAGAAATATGATGTTAAGTATTTTAATTAGACACATATAATCACTATCAACACTTTTTTGCACAACGCATGCAGATGCAGTACTGATATAAGCAGTGCAATAAGAAAGCAAACGGGAAAAACTTATATATACTAATTAATTGACTACATTAAGCATCTGGATGTAATTTTTTTTAACACCTAAATGCACCAACTCAATCTTTCAGTAAAATCGGCATCGTTTTTGCTTAATTATATATATATATCCTCACTCCTATTTGGGCAGCAGAGACTAGACTTCTGAAGTAAGAAGGTAGAATATATTTGTGAGGCAATCATTAAGTTTATAAGCCATGGCTTCACGTGCATCTAGGGTTTATGTCAAACGTCTTCAGCAACTAAACCCTAATTCTATCGACACAGCAAAGCCACAGTGTTTCAATTTCTCATATATCCTCATTTCCGTGCATACTGATTCAATGTATTTATAATTGAAATCAATCACTGAAACGGATCGAGTTTCCCTTCACTTATCACTAGTTTCAGTTTCCTGGATGGATTGTTAAGGCCAAATTTATAATAAATCAGTCAAGGTATACATGTGGTTCAACTTAAGACAAGATATGAAATCTGGCAAAAAATCAGATTTCTTTTATTAGAAGATATGAACAACTAATAACTGGACCTTTCCCAACACCAAAAGGTTAATTATATGATTTCACACGAAAAATTCTATGCACAACACCGATAAATCAATTAAGAATCTACAACATAAATAATAAATATAATTAAAATGTATATATATAAAAATGAGAGAAATTAGCGATACCGGGATTGAAATAGAGTAAAATTAAATTCAAAAGAACTTTCTTGTAGTGTTTGCCTTTGATGATGAATCTTGACGCTCAGGCCCTAGCCTAAGCTCAAGGTCTAACTCCGAACCCGATGGCTGCAAACCCTGATCCCCATGAGCTTGTCGTAAACCCGGATTTTCGTGAACTCTGGCCTGTGATGGTGCTTGAGAAAATAGTGGGAGTTGTTGTTGGACTTGGGCAAGATGGTTTGGATCAATATCATGCCTCAAAGTGGCATCACCTTCTTTGTTGAGAAACCAAGGCCATGGCGATGTGTTTCTTTCAGCATCATGACTAGGCTTAAGCCTATTGTGTTCTGAAGAATTGATGGTAGGAAGTATTGGAGAAGAATACGAGGAGGACATCTTTGGGATGTCCAAAAGTCTTTGTTGTTGTTGTTGGTGTTGTTTAGTTTCAATAGTATTCGATGAGGAGACTTGCTTGAGCTTGGCTTTGTCTTTTCGGTGAATGTTCATGTGCCCTCCTAAAGCTTGCGCATTAGAAAACCCTCTTTTACAAAAAGTGCACTCATATGACTTTGCTGCTTGGCTTGCACCTTGCTTATCATCCGAGACCTGCTCTGAGTTTTCTTGAATTGCCTGATCAGACTCCATTTCTGAGAGAGAGAGAGAGAGAGAGAGAGAGAGAGAGGGAGAGATGGGTCAACTGGCTGGTAGTGAAGAATTATATTTATTTTGGGAGAGAAGGAAGGCCTGCATTCTAGATATTAGTGACCTGTTAATTACCCAGCTTGCTCTCTAAACAATTTAATTATGTTTTGATAGCTAGTATGATATATATGCCATTTAAATTGTACCAAAGGACAAAATAATTACAAAACTTAGTCATGTTAAACTAGACTGGTTACTCTTTAATTATATATATATATATATATTGTCTTAATATTTTATATTTATTACTTGTTTTGGTTTTTGGTGCATTATGGTGGGATGATATATGTTTGGATACGTGAAACAAACTAAAGAACAAAATTATTTTGTATCTTTTCTTTTATATTTATTTCCAACTTGTTTTTCTTTTTGGTGTTTCTTGGTGGAATTAATCACATATGTACACTATATATACAGAATCTAAATCACATATTAAAAAATAAAAATAAAAAAGCATTGGTACTACTACAGAATCTAGTGTATTTTTCTTTTTTCACATTTTTTTTCTTCTTTCTATTTTTGGGGTGAAGTGATAACAGCTGTTAGACAACCGAGACGACACATATTGATAAATAATTCACAGAAGATGATTTGTTTCAGCTTGATATGATGACTTCAGTCTGTTTCTTTGTTACATAAAGGCAGGAAGTTGAAGTGATTTTCTATTAGTTCCATTGTTTTTGGGGGGTGATTAATAGTTGATAGTTCGAATTATATATGCTCTTGCTCTTGCTCTTTGAGATTATTAAGAGGACAAGGGGTTTTGGAGTTAACTCACGGACCAAATAATCCCTCCCCTGTGTGTGTAATATATTAGCCATGACAGTCGTGACGTGAAAATTATACTAACAAATATTTTACTAATATCTTTTGGTCTAGTGATATTCGTCTCGTTAACATTAGAAACTTAGAATGGTTTATCAAATCATCCTCTCCTTAACATGCAGGTTTGCCACAGTCATATAGAATATCCATGGCCATATTATATCTACATGATGTACAAACTATATATATAAAAAAAAAATACTTATGGAAGTGTGTAGTTAGATAAATTAAGCTCACCAAATGGCAGAAGTTTTCATGTTGATATATTTGGTACCAATCTATAGAGCTGCATGCACAATGGCACATATATATTTATTTATTTATGTTTCAAATATGTATTTAAATTCTCAGCTGTGATTTTGGTGACAAACTTGTCTAAAATATCATCACCTTAATGTTTGATTTATTCCAACATTTCCAGTCTAACGTTTGTTTGTTTAATAGTGGTGGGGTTCTTTGGCCGACCTTAATTAGTGTTATTTTATTGCCAATTGACAGCCAAAACCTTGGTAAGCCTTTGATTTATGAGCAAGTCCGCCAAAATCCCACAAGCTGGTAACTTATGTTATAAATTTATAATGTTATTAGCAGCAGCAGCCACAGAAATATGAGAAAATAGAAATCTTCCTGTAAGATCCAACTGGCACCGTCTCAGCCCTAGATCTTTGCCACCTGGAAGCATACAATATAATGTTTAGGGAGTATACGAGAGTCATTCTATAGTGAGGGCCTTATATATGGCCTTTAGGTGAGGGCCTATCTCTTAAAGAGATAAACACTCACCTAAGAGCTGATAACAATAGAGAAGATTGAAGAAGAAAGTAGAGAAAACTCAGAAAATTTTGTATTGATTTTGCTTAATGAATCGATTATGTTGTGAATTTTAGACAATCTGGAAAATGGAGATTATAAAGATTAGTCTAAACACAAATTATACTTGCAAGTGCACAAGGTCAATCGTAATTTAGTATGACAAATATAAGGTCATTCCCACTAGGATTGAGTTCAACTTCCAACTAGTCTAACCTAATTTACTTCACAAAATACTTTAACTACTCTAATTATATAAACAAGAAATTAAACACGTAGCATACTCACGTAAACACAAAAGGGGTTTTTAAAAGAGTGATTTAATTAACAACGAAATTAAAAGACAAAACAAGTAGAAAGTTACGGAACACAAGGATGAGAAATTCAAATTGATAAAAGTATTAGGACAATGAATTCACTACTACTAATCCGATCTAGCCTCTTATTCACCTACCTATTAACTAACCATTTGATGTCGCCGCTTAATTTTCCTTTTTCATGAATTACCTATGGTATTTAGGCTAACTCGTATATCTACATGCAATTTGCCAATGGTATTTAGGTCAAATATCAACACATAGAAACTCATTAACATCAATAAAAACCTCCAACAAGCAGGTAAACCCTAGGAGTATGGTATTTACCCTAGACAAATTACAAATCCTAATCACAAGAAGAAAGCCTCAAATTAAGTATGGTATTTACTCTAATTTGCATCTGATTAACTCAATTAAAAGTCTAGATGGTGATCAAGTATCAAGATAATCAACCAAGTTATTAAGCACAGTGATTAAAAATCCAACATCAAACAACAATCATTAAGAAAACAAGATTATCATACTAGGGCTACATCATGCCCTAGCAAAAGAAAATTAGTTACACATAATCATAGAATTCGACAAAAACAAAAACATAAGGAAGAAACAATAAAACTTAGCCAATTGCAGTACTCTTCATGCGTCTCCAATTTCTCCTAGTCTTTGCGTGACCCCAAAGGAGTTGTTTCTCATGCTTAAATAAAACACCACGTGTCTATTCCTACCATAGCTGGGCTTTTATAGCAGCCCAAAAATAAAGAAAAACCTAATTAAAACATAAATCCAAAATGGGTAAGTAATTAACTCCTCTTCCTACTTGGACTGGCATAACACATTAGTTACTTTGCACGCACGTTTGGGGTTGTTACTCCTCCAAGAAAATTCGGGAAAAATATGTAAATTGTAGATCTTTGTCTTATCTTTCCAGCCATATATCGCACGCCTTGAGGAAAAATCAGGAAAGTCTTCAATTAATCATTCTTCCACAACAGCACAGTTTTGACGGGATTGCACCTTATGCTGACTAATTAACTTCAAAGACTGCTTTCATTGGCTGCTTCGAAAATTCTAGAAAAATTCCACAATCATCTTCAAGATCTTAGCTTTCATCTCCAACTGTTCTTGTACTAAAACTCCACCAAAAAGTCGTATTTTTGTTGAAAACAAATTACTTTCTCTGGAAAGCTGAAAATTGAGTAAATAAAGTAATAAGTCATTTTAAAATCAAATTCTCCTTAAAAAACTAAGTACAAAGAGTACATAAATGTGTAAATTTATGGACTTATCAGATTACAATGTAAAGCTCAGCTTATATACCTAATAATAACAATCTTAGAGATTAAGTAAACTCATCTTAACATACTAACAAATTCTATAACAATACTAACAAGAACACGTGACCTCCATGTGCTATTCTAACAACCTTGAGCTGACCTGGACAATACAGTCATCATTCCTCCTCAAACCCAGCTAGGCTTCTAAGTTTTAAATTTCTACAATGTATCAGAAACATAGGACCATGCAATCCCTTTGTAAAGATGTCTGCCACTTGTTCTTCAGTAGGAATATACTGCATAATCAAAGTCCTTTTTATGTACTCTTTCTCTTACAAAATGAAAGTCAATATCTAAATGTTTGATCCTAGAATGGTATACAAGATTGGAACTTAAGCCAAAGGCTTCCACATGCCTAAAAGGAAGCTCATCAATTATTATCATCTTCATACAAGCAAGTCTATTTCTCTCTTTGCTATATGTATGTGTGAAACTAAGCCTCCCTTATCAAATGAAAGAACATATTTTGTTTGTTGTCCTCTTTCAATGGAGAACTCCCCGTGCATTGAACTTTCAAACGTTGCAACAATGTAGATGTGCCATTTCTTATCGTATCACATGCATAAGATTGATGGCAATAATTGTAAGAAGCTCTAGGTCCTATATCACTCCCCGATTCAACCGTGTTCTTAGTAAAATGCTTCCAAACCTCCGATTCTTTCCTAATGGGTACTATCTTCTTAGGAATTGGGAGAAGTGTAGATGTTCCCCCTTGAACTAATGGCTCAGTGGTAGAAATGGTAGGTATAGGACTAGGACTTTCATTTGGGTTGGTGAGAGATGTGTTAATGGTAGGAGTTTGAGAACTTCCTTCCATACTTTGTATTTTCAAGCCTATAGACAGATTTACACAATGAAAAGATTCATAAACACAAGATAAATACATACGCAGATTTTCATTTTTTCCTACAAACATTGAAAATAAAGAAAATAACAGAGAGAATAGTAGAGAAAGCAAGAGGAAAATAATATCAATCTTTGGAGCACGTTTACAGAAACCCAAATTTTACTCATCAATCAATATCAACTAAAAAGGTGAAGTAATCATTCAATATCAATATCAACTTTAGTACACATTAATTAAAATAATATGTATTTAGCCCATGTTGCTTTATGAAGAGAAAACTAAGATTCTCCTAAAAACGTATTGGTTTAAGACATAATTTTTCTTGCTGAACACATGTATCACGAGTCGACCTACTTTCTTTCTTTCTTCTTCTTTCTTTCTTTTCTATTTTTTATTTAATTAAAAAGTAGGTTGGCTCTCATTTCCTACAGTATTTAAGCAAAAGAAGAGAACTTAAAAGAGGAGATCCAGTCTAATTTCGGTGAGAGAGTCCCATTCGATGAGAAACATGTTGCTGCACCATCAGCTGCCACGTACACCGCTTGTCGGACAATTAATACTATAAAAACCTATTAATGGATGTGTGTGTGTGTGAGAGAGAGAGAGACAGAGAGAGAGAGAGAAATCAAATATGAGTAGCAGAGAGAAAAGATGGTCTCTTCAGGGATTGACTGCTCTTGTTACTGGTGGAACCAAAGGGATTGGGTTAGTTTACTTAGCTTTTTCTTCTTCCTTACTAATTGCTTATTATGGTTTCAATTATGATTAGACCCTTAATTAATCTTTTCAATTGTAATATCCATGCAAAATTTTCTATATTTCTCCAAATTCTCCCCTGTTTTTCTTCTTTTTATTTTTATTTATAAATAAAAATAATTATCGGTACCAATTAGTTTTAATACTTTATGTTAAATTGTTAATGTAATTAGGTATGCTATAGTGGAAGAATTGGCAGGGCTAGGTGCAACTATTCATACTTGTGCTCGGAATGAAGTTGAGCTCAACGACTGCTTGAGGCAATGGGGGAAGAAGGGTTTTCAAGTCACTGGTTCAGTGTGTGATGTGGTGTCAAGAACCCAAAGAGAGGAGCTTATAAACAAAGTCTCATCATTGTTTGATGGAAAACTTAACATCCTTGTAAGTATAAGACCATCAATTCTAAGTACCAAGGATCACGTTTTGCTTTCTTGTTCTTTTATTAAGGCTTTTTGGTCATAGTGAAAATAGAATCGGTATCAGCTTTTGTAGCAGACAAGATGAAATAGATGATCTAGTTCGAATGAACATTGTGTTTCGCTAGATCAAAATCCCCCATGGCAATGCAGTGTGTGTGAGAAACCCCATCTCCATGTAGTTTAGATAATCGTTTATATGAAAAAGAAAAGTCTCATTTTCTTTTTAGAGTCACTTCACTGTATATTTGCAGAGCTTTGAATTAATTAAGGCATGCAAATTTTATGTGTGGTGTAGATAAACAATGTGGGAACTAACATAGCAAAACCGACAACGGAGTACACAGCTGAAGATTACACATTTCTTATGAGTACCAATCTTGAATCTGCTTATCACTTGTGCCAACTTGCACATCCTTTGCTCAAAGCTTCAGGAGCCGGTAACATTGTTTTTCTGTCTTCTGTTGCTGGTGTGGTTTCAGTGGAAGTTGGATCTATATATTCTGCCACTAAAGGTGCCTTGATTTCCCCACACACACATATATATAATATAAGGTTTAGGACTTAGAAAAGAACCCTAAAAACTTTGTGTTCTGCAATTGAAGAATTGACCTTAAATGTTGAAGCTTTTCTGTTTTGTTTTTCAGGAGCAATGAATCAATTAGCCAAAAACTTGGCATGTGAGTGGGCAAAAGATAACATAAGGACTAATAGTGTTGCACCTTGGTTCACCAAAACTCCCCTCGCTGAACATGTAAGATGATCATATCCAGATCTTGTGCGTGTTCATGTAAGATGAAAATATCTAGATCATGTGCTTGTTTTTATGTGTAGGTAGGATTAATGGTTTTTTTTTTTCCCATGTCATGATCGCTTCACACATGCGAATTAAGCACGCTCTAATTGGGATCAAAAGTATAAAAGAAAAGAAAAGGCATTGCACGACTAGGCCTAAAAGTACCAGCTATTATCTTAATATTTTTTTTATCTTAACTTGATCTTGATGTGACAATGTTTCATTTATTTATATCTGAGCTCATTGTAGATTGTATTTATTTGCACCAGGTAGAAAATTCAAATGTATTCATAATTGGTATATGTAGTCTTATTTGCTGAAGAGCTTGGCAGATTTTGAAAATTAGGTTTATACCTAACAAACATGGAAGTTAGCAGCTACTAAATATGTGTCTTATCTGTTTCTGTTTTCTATAGTTTCTCAGCCAAGAAGAAACTTTGAAGATCATCAACTCTCGAACACCGTTAGGACGCCCTGGAGAGCCAGAAGAGGTGTCAGCCTTGGTGGCATTTCTATGCCTCCCGGCAGCCTCTTACATAACTGGCCAAACTATTTGCGTCGACGGAGGGGTGACTGTGAATGGCGTCCTCTTCCAAGGAGCATGACTTGGAAATGGTTCTCTTTATGTATACATATCTACTAGTAGGCAGACACTCGAGGTCAGATAAAAACCAAACTGATCCATCTAATAAAGTGAGTGTGTTGTAATTTTATGTAAAAATGAGGAGGCATCAATGTTTTAATAAATGTGATGATAAGATGATGAATGATCACTTGGTACAGTGGGAGGAACTCAATTTTTATTTTTTTGTACGTTTTTTTAACAATTACTGCACCATCATCTACATTTGCTAGGCCAGCTCAAACAGACATAACGTTTTTGTATGTATTTAAATTCTCAGCTGTGATTTTGATGACAAACTTGTCTAGCAATTCCGCCAAAATCCCACAAGCTGGTAACTTGTGTTATAAATTTATAATGTTATTAGCAGCAGCAGCCACAGAAATATGAGAAAATAGAAGCTGGCAATTATATGAAATATGAAATCCTCCACGGTGGCTGGTGTGGGCTGTAAATACTTTAGAGCTATAACACATAGAACACTAACCTGAATCCGTCATGGTGCTGGAGCAGATCTGATGATGCTGAAACAGATTGGCTGCGCAAGGAAAGAAGGTAAAGAAGCTCTTCTCCTTAGAAACCGATCTTGATAGCTATAACTCTGATGGGTGAATTTTCTGATTAGCTTTTGTTGTGTATCGGATCTAGGAGGGAGCCTTCTATTTATATGCATCTCTCTAAGTGTCTTGCCCATCAAGAAACACTTAGAGATATCCTTCATGCTATAGGTTTAATCTGTTACAATCCTTGTAGAACTAGGAACCCTTAAGCCTTCATTATCCTTCTTAAACACTGTTTAGAGGCTTCCTAATCGAGATAGGTTTTGAGTCCCTGATAAACAATGAGTCTTTGCAATCCTTAGTTGATTAGAAGATCACTTCAGTAGGTTTAATGTAATAAACCTTCTTACATTCTCCCACTTGATCAAATAATCAATTTAGACTTATTGTTCATCACTTAATGGCCATGTGGTACTCAAAACTCTCTTGTTCCTTTTATCAAGCCACTGTCATTTTGAAAATTCACAAGGGACTATCGAAGTACACTGGATATATAACATCCAAGACTTTTATAACCACATATATGAATTTGCAAAACACATAAGGCTTCCAACTAGATTGAAAACAAGAACCTGTTTAGTTTTACTGTAAGTGTGACAAAACCAAAACTGTTCTTTGCTCACCCTTCAAGACTACCCAAGGTCTCCTTTTAAACAAACTTTAATGACTCATTCATAGATTCAAACTGCAAGCAGAATGCTAGCATGTTTACAGTTTGGCCTTTATTCTATTTGTCATTCATAAACAGCAAATGCAGAACATTATATAAAAGTAATTCAATTAAGTCTGCAAAAACAAAACAGTCTAGATAAAACTAGTTAACAAAATCAAAACTGAAACATAACAGCAAGAACTCTAGCTCCCACTGACTCCCACTGACTTTAGGTATCGAAACTCAACTGCAATCCCATGCTTGCCACATGCCTATGAAAAACATGATTAGGCAGACCTTTATTTAAGGGATCTGCAATCATAAAATCTGTGCCAATGTGACTTAGAGCAGTCTCTCCATCTCGAATCTTTTCCTTTAAAGATAAAAACTTTAAATGCAAATGCCTCATTCCACTTGATCTTTTATTTCCTTGTGCAAAATACACTGCTGCAGTATTGTCATTCCATAACTGAATTGGCCTCTGTATTGAGTCTACAATTTTCAACATGGACATGAAATTCTTAAGCCACATTGCCATTGAGGTGGCTTCATAAACTGCCAGAAATTCTGCTTGCATGGTTGAGGTTGATACATACTGCTGTTTCATACTTTTCCAAGCCACTGCAGCTCCTGCAAACAGAAAAACAACTCCTGATGTGCATTTCTTAGTATCCTGACATCCTGCGAAGTCTGCATCTGCATATCCTTCCAGCTGCAAGTTATCAACCTTTCTATAGACCAATTTGTACTCTTTAGTTCTCTGCAAGTACCTTAATACTTTCTTGCCTGCAATCCAATGTGCTTGGCCTGGATTAGACTGGAATCTGCCAAGAACACTTATGCAGAATGCCAAATCTGGTCTGGTGCAGACTTGTGCATACATCAAACTTCCCACCAATGATGCATAGGGCTTATCCTTCATCTCTTCTCTCTCTTGCTCAGTTTTAGGAGACTGTTCACTGTTCAATTTATCACCTTTCGAAAAAGGAACATCACATCCTGTACAGTTTCCCATGTTAAACCTCTTAAGCACTTTCTCAATATATGCCTTCTGACATAAACCAATCATTTTTCTTTCTCTGTCCCTGCTGATTTCTATTCCAAGAACGTAGTTTGCCTCTCCCAAATCACTCATATCAAAATGATTTGATAGCATTCTTTTAGTGTCATGCAACATGGACAAATTGCTACTTGCTAGAAGGATGTCATCCACATATAACAGCATGAAGATGAAATTCTTTCCATTGAATTTCATATAGATGCATTCATCCAATGGATTGTCAATGAAGCCTTGGGACTTAACAACTTCATCAAACTTGAGATACCATTGTCTTGATGCCTGTTTTAGACCATATATTGATTTCTGCAGCTTGCACACTAAATTCTCTTCCCCTTTTGAGGCAAAACCATCCGGCTGCTTCATATATATTTCTTCAATTAGTTCTCCATTTAGGAAGGCTGTCTTAACGTCCATCTGATGAAGATGCAAATCAAAATGTGCAACCAAAGCCATTATAACTCTGAATGAATCTTTAGTTGATACTGGAGAGAAAGTTTCATTGTAATCAACTCCCTCTTCTTGTGTGTAACCTTTTGCCACTAGTCTGGCTTTATACCTGTCTATTTGTCCTTGTGCATTTCTTTTCGTTTTATAAACCCACTTGCATCCTATAGGTTTGCATCCTGGTGGCAGATTAACTAGTCTCCATACCCCATTTTTGCTCATGGATTCTAATTCAGATTCCATGGCTGCAGACCATTGTGAACTTTTGTTACTTTCCATGGCCTGCTTGAAGGTTGCAGGGTCTTCCTCAGTATTGATGTCATGCTCTGATTCTTGTAGGTAAACAAAATAGTCACTCGACAAGGCTGGCCTCTTAGACCTTTGTGATCTTCTAAGTTGTGGGTCTGAAGCTTGTGCTGGCTGATCTGTTTGTATTTCTTCTGCTGCAATTGGTTGAGTTTCTGTCACTGGATTTTGCTCATGATTTCTGTCCTCATGTGTTGGTGAGGCTTGGTTTCCTTCCAAGGTAACAAAAGGTAAAACAATCACTTCTGTCGTTTCATTTTCTTCTGCAGTCTCTTGATTTTCCAAAACTTCATCAAAAACAAAATCTGCATTGTCTACTTCTTCTTTCTCCTCCTCAATGAAGATTGCTCTTTGTGTTTCTACAAATCTAGTGTTGTGTTTAGGACAATAAAACCTGTAACCTTTTGTCCTATCTGGATATCCTACGAAGAAACAGCTCACAGTTTTGGAATCAAGCTTCTTCTGCATAGGATTGTACAACTTTGCTTCTGCCTTGCATCCCCAGGTCCTTAGATGAGCCAAGCTAGGCTTTCTTTTACACCAGATTTCGTAGGGTATCTTGTTTGTAGCTTTGGTAGGAACTCTATTGACAAGGTAGTTTGCAGTTTTTAAGGCTTCTCCCCATAGAAAAGTAGGAAGCTTTGCACAACACATCATGCTCCTCACCATCTCTATTAAGGTTCTATTTCTCCTTTCTGAAACACCATTCTGCTGTGGTGTTCCAGGATTTGTATATTGTGCAACAATACCCTCTTGCTGTAGAAAGTTTGCAAAGGGTCCTGGATTTCTTCCTTTTTCTGTGAACTTGCCATAGAACTCTCCTCCCCTATCTGATCTTACAACCTTTATCTTAGAATCCAGTTGGTTTTCCACTTCTGCTTTGTAGATTTTAAACATTTCCAATGCTTTGGATTTTTCTGTTATGAGATACACATATCCATATCTTGAAAAATCATCTGTAAAGGTAATAAAATACCTGAAACCATCATGTGTATCAACTGGAAAAGGCCCGCAAATATCTGTGTGTATTATCTCAAGTAGTTTCTCACTTCTTATTGCCCCTTTCTTTCTGAGATTTGTCAATTTTCCTTTTGCACATTCAATGCATGTTTTATCTTGTTCATGGTGATTAAGTGGTGGAAGGATTAACTCTTTGCTTAACAGATTCATCCTTTCTTTCGAGACATGTCCAAGTCTCTTATGCCATAGTGTGAAAGATTCTGTATTACATGGCTGTTTCGAACTTAACATATTTATCATCTCTGTATTTTGATTTGGCAATTTGCAGTTCAAGCGAAACATTCCATCAATCAACAATCCATTACCAATAAAACTTTTATTTCTGAAAATGGAGAAACCAGACTCATCAAACTCAAACTGTAAGTTTGATTTTACAAGCTTGCTAACTGATAATAAATTCCTTGTCATAGAAGGAACATAAACGACATCAACTAATTCCAAAATAAAACCTGACTCCAATTCAAGACTAGCTAAACCAACAAAATCTACTCTAACTCTTTCTCCATTTCCCACGAACACCTTCAAGTCATCCTTGTTTGGCACCCTCTTTGTTTTGAATCCCTGCAAAGAGTTAGTCACATGAACTGTTGCACCACTGTCTAACCACCATGAATTAGATAAAACTTCAACTGTATTAGATTCATAGATTACAGAGATATTTTCATGCTTACCTTTTCCCTTTTGCTTCTCTAACCAACGTTTGTATCTCCTGCAATCTCTTTTTAAGTGTCCAAACTTTTTGCAAAAGAAACACTTTAGACCTACTGGACCCATCCCCTTTGCAGTCTCATCTTTCTTTTGCTGCTTATCTGCATTCTTGTTTTTGGTCCATTCTCTTGATTTGAATTTAGTATCCTGCACGAAATACACTTGTTCTTTGCCTTTGTCCTTTCTAATACTTTGTTCTTCCTGCACACATATACCTATCAAATCAGCAACTGACCATATCTCCTTCTGAGCAATATAAGTAGTTTTCAGTTGTCTAAAAATGCTAGGTAGAGAGTTAATGGCAAAGTGCACCATCATGGTCTCATCCACATTGACTTTCAGGGCTTTTAGCTTGTTTCCTATTTCAACCATGTTCAGAATGTGAGTCCTTATGCAGCCTTCTCCATTGTATTTCATATCTGTCAGCTGGCTCATGAGTGTGCCTATTTCAGCTTTCTTGGATCCTTGGAAATTTTCTGCAATAGCTTCCATGAATAGCTTAGCATTCTCAGTTTCGATAACACTGCCTCTGACCTCTTCTGAAATAGACCTCCTCATGATTAGAATTGCCATTTTGTTGGCCTTAATCCACTTTGCATATTTAGTTTTAGTCTCAGCAGATGCATCACTCGCAGGCACTGATAGAGCTTCATCAGTAAGAACCATCTCATAATCCAGAAGTCCAAGGGAAATTTCCACATCTTCTCTCCATTTCTTATAATTTGAGCCAGTGAGAGTTCGAATTGAGTTATGATTGACTGTACATGTTTAGAACAAAATAAGCACTTTATATATATACATACAACTTTCCCCAGAACTTTAATCAAACATACTTAATCACATCTTTGGACAGTGAATCAAGCATGCTTATTGACACTGGAAAACGAATAGATGTGAATTTCCTGAGCAAAAGATCTTCTACATCTTTAGACAGAAGAAAACCTTTCACTAATCCATATCTATCCATGTCCCATGTCGATCCACCATGATGCAAGACATATCAAACAGCTTACATCTTTAGACAGAAAGCCTTTCGACATGTTTTGCATCATGGTGCAAATTCTGATCATAAAACCTTGAATACAGTGATCATACAATGGTTGAGTCGCTTTGGCTTACTCAATCACTGCACAATAACTGTAAGCAATGATCTGTAGAAACCGTCAAGAACATGATAAAGTTCATACTTTATACTGTTATCATGTTCATACTTTATAACTTAAAAAAAAAAACTGTCAGTTATTTCTCTTAATTTTCTTGCACGAGTTTTGTTAGGTAGAAC
The DNA here is from genome assembly GCF_002207925.1 of Prunus avium. The sequence continues at coordinate 18,538 of NW_018921702.1, read as the reverse complement.
ATGATATAACTCACGCTCTGATACCACATGTAAATACTTTAGAGCTATAACACATAGAACACTAACCTGAATCCGTCATGGTGCTGGAGCAGATCTGATGATGCTGAAACAGATTGGCTGCGCAAGGAAAGAAGGTAAAGAAGCTCTTCTCCTTAGAAACCGATCTTGATAGCTATAACTCTGATGGGTGAATTTTCTGATTAGCTTTTGTTGTGTATCGGATCTAGGAGGGAGCCTTCTATTTATATGCATCTCTCTAAGTGTCTTGCCCATCAAGAAACACTTAGAGATATCCTTCATGCTATAGGTTTAATCTGTTACAATCCTTGTAGAACTAGGAACCCTTAAGCCTTCATTATCCTTCTTAAACACTGTTTAGAGGCTTCCTAATCGAGATAGGTTTTGAGTCCCTGATAAACAATGAGTCTTTGCAATCCTTAGTTGATTAGAAGATCACTTCAGTAGGTTTAATGTAATAAACCTTCTTACATGGGCCACCGTGGAATCAAAAGTGGGAAGATGTCTAGCCCAGCTCAACTTTGATGAACCGTATATGGGATCTCTGTTTTGTTTGTCTAACCCCCCACCAGTTTCTTTTCTGCCCATTCACCAATCGATGATGGCATGTTTACATAACCGGAATGGGAATTTGTAGGAATGACTCCTTTGTTTACTTACATTGGTGTAATGAACAATAATGTAGGGCCCACAACAAATCTGACTCCTGATTCCTGCTATTGAAGAGATTTGATTCTTGAGAGGGGACGTTGGATTGGAGAAGGGTGAAAGGAATCAATTTTTTCATGCCAAAAATACCCCTCACAAATCTAACGCAGCACATCACCATTCTCTTCTTCTACCAAACGGTCCCAACCACCTCCCCACCCTCTCATCTTCTCCCAGCAAAAAAAAAAAAGAAATAGAGAGATAGAGAATGAGAAAAAAAAAAAAGAAATAGAGAGATAGAGAATGAGAAAAAAAAAAAAGAAGAAGAGAAAAACAGAGGAAGAAAAAGAGAAATATAAAAGAGGAAGAAGAATCGGACAGAGGAAGAAAAAGAGAAAGAATTGGAGACAGAAAGAAGAAGAGAGATAAAAAATAAAAAGAGAGAAAAAGTGTGTGTGAACTATCATCTCCATTTTTTTATCTTCTTTTTTTCTTTATTACTAGCCTATTCGCATGTGCTTCTGCGCATGCAAGAGGCTTTTTTAAAAAAATTTAAAATTTATTTTAGAATTTAAAAAGATAATGGGTAGTTGTGTTGTGTTCCATAAAAATAGAATCCATTATCTAATTTTTCTTTTAATTCTAATTTTTTAAATATAAAAAAATTATAAATTTACCATATTATCCTCATTTAATTAATAATTTCAATTCTTAATGTTTGCATTAATCAAAGGCATTTTCTGGTATTTTACAATTCTCTGCCTTTTGCTTTATATATATAGATAAATATATGGAATGTGGATCACCACTGATAGGTTCATAAATATACTAATTTATTCACGCTAATTACTTAGTCTTTGTAGGAGAATTTGCTTTAAAGAAGACTTGTTACTTTACTTTCTCCATTTTCAGCTTTCAAAAGCACTTAATCGATTTTCAATGGAATTACAACTTTTTGATGGAATTTATGTGCAAGGCCAAATGGAGAGTGAAGCTAAGAGCTTGAAGATGTCTCTATAATTCTTCTTGAATTTTTAGAGCTGCCAATCAAAGTAGTATTTCAAGACAAGGCAGCTTAAGGTGGAATCAGAAGCATCTGCATTACTGTGCCAACAATGATATTTGAAGGCCTTTTCGATTTTTTCTTAAGATGGGCTATATATGATTGGAAAGATAAGACAAAGAGCTTTAAGGTCCATATTTATACAGAATTTTATGAATAGAGGTACTAGCCCAATTTATGCCTACAAGCATACTGCAGTGGATTCACTGTCAAACCAGGCCAGCAGCTGTGCAGTCAAGGAATATTAATATTTTCAATAGCTTTCATTGAGAATTGGCGACAAGCCCTTAGTCCATTGGAAAGATCATTTTTTGAGCTTCAATTTAGTATGGTCAAAGTCTTTATTTGGAGTTGGGAATCCCAAGTTGTGATGCTCACAAGGTTGCTTGGTCATGCATGAGCTATGTATACATTATGCTTGTTAGTGGATGATTTGATTCATCCACAAACCCAGATAAGAAGGAAGTGGGAAGCCAAACTAAAAGCTAATCCATTTGCCCTTGAAGTGCTGCACCAAGAAGAATAAAGAATGAGAAATGACATTGTGGGTTAGGTATTTGAGTTAAAAAAAAAAAAAAGAAGATTAGTGGCTTGTTGTTGTTGAGTATGTTGGCTTATAAATAGAGAAGTTCCCCAAGTTTTCAAAACAACCCCATGGGGGGGAGCTCTCAAACATCTCTCTAGAGCTCCTCTCCCTTCTCTCCCTCAAATTCTCTTAGTTCTACATTTAGTTCTCAATTGTTTGTAATAAAACCCTTTTACTAGATTTTCCTTCATGTATTTTCTTAGCTTTGTAATGTTTTACTTTTATTTATTTAAATAAAACTCTTTAGTTAAGGCATGATGTAGCCCTAGTGTGATAATCTAGTTTTCTTGTTTTTCTATCTAGTGATTGCCTTTTAATGTTTGATTCTTAATCATCGTGTTTAATAACTTGATTGATTTTCTTGATGCCTGATCACTATTTAGATTGTTAGTTGAGTTTATCGAATGCAAATTAGAGTAAATACCATACTTGAGGCTTGCTTCTTATGATTAATATTTGTAATTCTTCTAAGGTAAATATGTTGTGGTGTTTTAGACAACTTGCAAAACAAAGATTATTTCAAACACACATTATACTCGCACTTGGCTCCTTCACCTAACCCATATTAAAGGAAATAATCTTATTTGAATATAGCCATACTCATCACTTGGCTCCTTTACCTAACCCACAATTCCATTTGATATAATTTTTTTCTCTTTTGGCTTTTGTGGTGTGGCACTTTCATATTCTTTGGATTGTTTATGTCTTCTTTGCATCCATTTCTTCTTATCTACAAGTGATAGGGTTGCAAGTGCCATTTCATGATAACAATGCAGCTATCCTAACTTTTCCATTAACAACAATAATGCATGCATAGGTCATGCATGACTAAGCAACTTTGTGAGCATCACAATTTGGGCTTCCCAACTCCAAATGAAGACTTTAACGACACTAAATTGAAGCCTAGAAAATGATATTTCCAATGAACTCAGACCCTGTTGCTAATTCTCAATCAAAGCTATTGAAAATATTAATATTCTGTGACTGCACAGCTGCTGTCCCAATTTAATTGCAGTGGAGTGCATTCATTATCAAATCGGGCCAGCAGCTCTGCAGTCAAGATTGTTGGGCGATAGTCATGACAAGTATAAAACTCCCAGGTGCATAGACCCTTTCCACACACCTACACATCATTGCGGGTTGGAATTGGATTTCATTGCCTAGCCAGGACTAGGACATTCGGGTTCAAACGGGCCATGTCTAGATTGGAAACTATTAGCCTAAGCCCTACTTAACTAAAAAATGGGCCAGACTTGTCAAACTTTAGCTATGGATTTGTTCGGGCTTTGGCCCATGTCTGCACAAACCCAATCCGGTCCACGAGCTGCATTAATTAGTTCATGAGAAATTAAAAGATTTAAAAGGTATGCAGATTCGTTCTCTTTCCAAAATCGCTATGCTATCAAAATATTTGTGCTTGCACCAAAAAATGTTAAAAAATTAATGTACAAGGAGATTCCATATATGCAGAGCTGGTTTTTGGACAAATAATAATTTAATCATAGATATACATGTCAGTCCACTAGAAATACCAGCATTCCAGACCAACAAAAGAAGCAAGTTGCTGCACCATCAGCTGCCACGTAGTACACCGCTTGTCCTGGCCACCAAATACTGATAATACAACTATAAAAACCCATTAATAGATGAGAGAGAGAGAGAGACAGAGAGAGATCAGATATGAGTAGCAGAGAGAGGAGATGGTCTCTTCAGGGATTGACTGCTCTTGTTACTGGTGGAACGAAAGGGATTGGGTTAGTTTACTTAGCTTTCTCTTCGTCCTCATTAATTTCTTATTATGCTTTCCATTTGGAAAAAGACCATTAATTAATCTTTTCAATTTTCATGTGCTGCAACATTTTCTTTACTTCTCCAAATTCTCCCCTGTTTTTCTTCTTCCTTTTTTTATTTATTATATGTATAAATAAAAATAAATTATGGGTACCAATTAGTTTTAATACTTTATGTTAAATTGTTAATGTAATTAGGCATGCTATAGTGGAAGAATTGGCAGGGTTTGGTGCAACTATTCATACTTGTGCTCGGAATGAAGTTGACCTCAATGACTGCTTGAGTCAATGGGAGAAGAAAGGTTTCAAGGTCACTGGTTCAGTGTGTGATGTGGTGTCAAAATCCCAAAGAGAGGAGCTTATAAACAAGCTTTCATCCCTGTTTGATGGGAAACTTAACATCCTTGTAAGTACAGGACAATTTGATGAAATTCTAAGTACAAAAAATCACTTTTTTGCTTACTTACTGTTTTATTAAGGATTTTTTGTCACAGAGAAAATTGAACTGGTATTAGCTTTTGTAGCAGACAAGATGTCATGGAATAGATTCTCTAGTTCGAGTAGAATTAACTTGGAAAATTTGAGGATAGTTAAAATCGATAAACGGTTATCTTCTCGTCCATTAAATTTGATTTCAAGACCCCTTTCAACAAAGGGAAGACTGTGTAGCTAGATCAAAATCTTATTAGCAAAAAGTTTAATTAGGGCTCGTTTGGTAAGTGTTTTCGTTTTCACGGTTTTAGTTAAAAATATGCATGGGAGAAATGAGGTAGAATGCAAGGACCAATGGGAGTAGCTAATAAACAATGCCTCCCTATGTGTTCAAGTCCTTCTAAGTCCCATTTTCTTGTAATTTAGAGTCACTTCACTGCATATTTACTGCATTTTTGTAGATAAACAATGTGGGAACAAACATAACAAAACCAACGACGGAGTTCACAGCTGAAGATTACACATTTCTTATGAGTACCAATCTTGAATCTGCTTATCACATGTGCCAACTTGCACATCCTCTGCTCAAAGCTTCAGGAGCCGGCAACATTGTTTTTCTGTCTTCTGTTGCTGGTGTGGTTTCACTGGAAGTTGGAACTATATATTCTGCCGCTAAAGGTGCCTTTTAATTTCCTTACGCGCTCATATATATATATATATATATATATATATATAAACACACAAGAAACTTTGTGTTCTGCAATTGAAGCGTTTATGTTTTGTGTTTCAGGAGCAATAAATCAATTAGCCAAAAACTTGGCATGTGAGTGGGCAAAAGATAACATAAGAACTAACAGTGTTGCGCCTTGGTTCATCACAACTCCCCTCGCTGACCATGTAAGATGATCATATCCAGATCATTTGCTTGTTTTTATGTATTTCTAACTAGTTAGCATTGTGATGGGTTTTTTTTAAATTTTTTATTTTTAATATCATGATCAGTTTCATGTCAATAAAGTGGGGACACCAAATTAAGCATGCTCTCAGTGGAATCAAAAGTAAATAGAAGGAAAGAAAAGGCACTGCAACATTGCTAATTCATGCTTAGGCCCCGAAGGCACGAGTAGAAACAAAAGTACCAATTATTATCCAAATTAATTTGACAGTACTTTATTTATTTATATGTGAGCTCATTGTTTGTGTCACACGTGAGTTGGTACTCAAAAGTTGGGATAATAATTGGTACCTCGAGTCTCTTTGTTGGAGAGCTTGACCACCATGTTTATATATACTTTACAAGCTTGGAATTTAGCAGCTACTAATATATGTGTCCTATTCTGTTTTCTAAACATGCAGTTTCTTGGCAACGAAAAATCTTTGAAGATCATCAAGTCTCGAACCCCGTTAGGACGCCCAGGAGAGCCAGAAGAGGTGTCTTCCTTGGTAGCATTTCTGTGCCTACCGGCGGCCTCTTACATAACTGGCCAAACTATTTCCATCGATGGTGGGGTGACTGTCAATGGCCTCCTCTTCCAAGGAACATGACTTGGAAAAGGTTCTGTGCATGCATATATATATATATATATATACATCTACTAGTAGGAATAGGATAGATATCTGAGGTCATATAAAAACCAACTGATTCATCTAATAAAGTGAGTGTGCATGCTGTAATTTTATGTAAAAATAAGGTGGCATCAATGTTTTAATAAACGACTAAATGGTAAGATTAATGATCATTTGCTGTAATGGTATGGTACCTAATTTTTAATTTTCGTACGTTTTTGTACAATTATTGTACCATCATCAACATTGGCCAGGCCAGCATAACTCGTTCATCTAATAAAACTCAAAATCTCTCTCAAACTTTTTTATTTTTTAAATCTAGCAAAAGTCTTCGGCATGGAACCAAAAGTGGAAAGATGTCTGGTCCAGCCCATCCCAACTTTGATGGACACCATCTGGGCTCTATCTTTCTTCAACGAAGTTCTTGTTCGAATGTTCATGATCATGAACATGTCTTGGTCCAAAAATAGATTATTAGGGACCTAATCTCGCACTAGCAGTTTCTCTGTGCCAATTCACCAATCAATGAGTCTTCCCAAGCCATTTTTGGTCCAAAGAAATCTACGTATCAAGTATCATCATTTCCTCTCACCTCTATACTATCAAATATATGTACTTGCACCCAAAAAAAGTAAAAAAAACTCATCCATGCACGCATTGTTGATTTGATTCTACATTTGCAGAGTTTGTTTTTTTAGAGCAAGCAGAATTTCATTAAAATAGGGGTAAACGCAAGAGATTTACAAGAAGAATACACCCCTAATGGAGGTTCTTGCAAACAAAATATGGACAAAGAAATCCAGCAAGACAGTGAGCAATAAAAAATTGGGAGCTTTAGTAATATACCCAAAATATGGGCTGAAATTAAAAAAAAAAACCCTACATGGAATGCACTTTAGAAACATACCCAAAAATCATTTACTACTTACAAAATGAGTGTTGAATTTCCTATAAATTACGTGACTGCCACTAACTAACTTAAAAGAAGTCCAATAAAAAAAACACAAAAAAAAAAAACCCAAAACAAGCCCAGCCCAGATTTTTTTTAAAAACCCAAACTTAAGTATAAAAAAAAAAACACCAAAACCAAGGGCATATCCTCACGACCCTTCCTTTTCCCCGAATCTCTGCAAACCATGTCATAGAAGTACATTGTTAATGCCATGTCATACAAGTACACTGTTAATACCATTTCATAGAAAAACATTGTTAATACCATTTCATAAAAAAAAAAACGTTATTAATAACATTCCATACAAAAAACATCGTTAATACCATTTCATACAAAAAACATTGTGTTAAGGCCTGAAAAAATCTCAAGAAAAGCCCATGCATATTTTAAAGCCCAATGCATTATCAGGTTATAAAAGCAGCACGCCATGCCATGCCAAGCAAGGCTACTATTTGACACGTGGGGGTGGTGGTACGAGTTTACCACTTTTTACATGCAAACTTGTAAGAATTACAAGGTTTCACAAGCCCAAGCCACTGCAATACAGCAAAGCCCAAAGCCACTGCAATACAACATAGCCCAAGCATAAGCATGCAATAACACGCGATGCCAAGCAACCCCCTGTTTAGTGTCAAATTACACAACAAGCTTAAGTGGGCCCAAGCCACATACATGCTCTGGGGCTTGCTGAGCGGGTTGTGGTGTGGATGGTTACAAGGATCCATGAGGCCCATTAAAGGTTCAAGAGAATGCAGGTTTTGGGCTGCTTGGGAGCCCCAAAATCCAAGCCCATTTTCTTGAGCCCACTAAATGGGTAAGCAGAGAGAAAGAAAAGCCCAGCACCAGCACGTTCTGTGCGACCGGTCGCCAGAACTGGGCGACCGGTCGCTTTTGCACAGAATCGAAAATCCAAAACAACACAGCTGCGGCGACCGGTCGCTTGCACCTTACAACCGATCGCTGGTCTCGATTTCAAGCTTCTTCTAATCTGCTTCAAAACGACCGGTCGCTCATCCCTTGTGACCGGTCGCTTCCCCCAACACCTACCCATATGTGCAGCACCTCTCCCATACGACACTAAACCAACCATACGACACCTAAACCTTATCTTTTCTCCCAAAAACCAACCACCCGGCACCTACATAGAATAAAGAAGCCTTGTCATCTCAACTGGGAGACAAGGGTGCATAGCCGGAGTAGCATGCGCGACCACCTCGATGCCGGAGTAGCATGCGCGACCACCTCGATGTCGGAGTAGCATGCGTGCATAGAGAAGTGAACTCCCAAGGCCTATAAGAGGGAGAGGAGACACAGCCGGAAGGGGCATCCATGGCGGGGGGCCCGGAGGAGACAACCGGGGGAACACTCAAAACGCCCAAGCTCTAGCAAACCTCCATTTTGCTGCCGTACTCTAGCAAACCATGCTTCCATTTTGCTGCCGTACTCTAGCAAACCATGTTTGCTGCCGTAACCTCCATTTTGCTGCCGTACTCTAGCAAACCATGCTTCCATTTTGCTGCCGTAATCTAGCAAACCATGTTTGCTGCCGTAACCTTCATTTTGCTGCCGTAACTTTCATTTTGCTGCCGTAACCTTTCTTTTGCTGCCGTACTCTAGCAAACCATGCTTCCATTTTGCTGCCGTATTCTAGCAAACCTCCATTTTGCTGCCGTACTTTAGCAAACCATG
>NW_018921701.1:58331-73137 GCF_002207925.1 Prunus avium | reverse complement strand
GAGAAAATAAAAAGTAAAATAAAATAAAAAGAAAGCCGAAACAGGGTTTAAAATAAACTTCTTTTATAAAAATAAATCCCAAAATCTTACAACTTTACAATTAATAAATAAAGCTCTAACACTCTCATCTAATCCCATTAATTCATATAACTGGACAAGCAGACTTGCACGTCCCATACCATGCTTATACCACTTGGTCCCGAATGCCCATTTATATGAACTAACAGCCATTTCAATCATCCCATAATTCCCCTTTTGTTAATCATCTTGTCTAACTCCTTGTCGTCAGTCCCGAATCACCCAATAAAAACCATGTGCACTGTGGGATCCCTGAGACCTGGTACCTGCTGAGAGTTAGACTCAACTACACAAAAGACTATTTCCATTACCCTCTTTTCCATACTTTCTTTATCAACCCAAGAATTTCAGCCAATTTCCATGACATGATATAATTATGCCTTTCAAATAATAATATCATGCATAATATAGTGCTCATGAAATTTAATTAGATCAATCCCCGTAAAGGCCCTCCAAGAAATCCCTACTTCGATTACAAAGCATTGCTCCAAGTTAAGAAAATACAAGCTAAGCCCCAAATCTCCTCCAAGATCACCCCTCTCTCTCTCTCTCTCTCTCTCTCTCTCTCTCTCTCTCTCTAAATTTCTTTTCTAATTTCTCATGTACTATAAGGTTATGCTCCTATTTATAGTGTTTATAGGGATAGGATAAACTTCAATATTAAAAGGATAAGAACATCCAAGTTTATCCAAAAGATAAATATCCAAATAAAATAAGATCATCCAAGTTTATCCAAAAGATAAATATCTTAAAAAGATAATATCATCCAACTTTATCCAAAAGATAAATATCTTAAAAAGATAATATCGTCTAAGTTTATCCAAATGATAAATATCTTCTTTTATCCTTTTTAAAATACGGGTCTTCACATTGATGATCGTGAAAAAAGGTGGTGTAGTATACTATAAAACATACACTGCATATACGATTTAACCAATCTGATAACACATCAATCAATAATTGTTGATTAGAAATTACAGGTTCTTTTTCTTTTTCTTGTCTTTTTTTGTTTTTGGTTTTTCTGTTCTTTGGCAAATTCCCATTACATCCAGTCAATCAATCTTATAAAAATAGGCAAAATTGTTGCAATGATCCCTTGATTAAGACCGAACTTTACTTTTCGTCCCTCATATTGTTAAATTGTTACGGTGGTATTTTAATTATGCCTCTACTTTCAGAAATCATCATTTCCGTCATCTCAGTCAACTTTTCCGTTAAAAATAATAACATGGCATGGACAAGTACTACTTGGCATGGGCAAAAATGTGTTTTCACACAAAAAAATTAAAAAATAAATCTCCTCTCTCTCTCTCTCCAATTTCTTCTTTCCCCATTCTTACCAAGGGAAATGTCTAACCCCTCCCATTTTTTATTCTTTCCCCCTCCCATTTCTTCTTCCCACCCCGATTTCAATGTTAATTAGCGGGCCATGGTCCAATTAATTTAGTAGCACGCTGCCAATATACATGAAAGAGTGATGGGTGGGTCTTCTGTCCACAGCTTCTCAAGGAGACAGGATATTTTGGCATATACATTATTTTCCACCTTCAATTAATTGTAATTATCCTTTACATATAATTTTCCTCGTATTTTAGAAACCATATGAATAATGAATTGGACAACTAGCAAAGGAAATGTTTTTCTTACAAAAATTCAAGCTTATCCCAATCAAAACCCACAAAGACTTCAAATTTTCCAAACCAGAAGGGTCGCTGAATCAAATAAAATAATGTCTGCAATACGATGGTCGTTCTGGAGTTTTGGGGAAATTCCTTCCCCCTCCCATTTCTTCTTCCCCACGATTCCTCCCCCCACCCCCAAAACACCCAATTCATATATTATTTTTTAAGATTTGATTAATCAAAGCGTCATTCCCTTGGTTTAAAACTGGTCGTCATTTTCATGCCTGGAGCTGGAGGATTAATTGGACCCATTTTCCTCACAAGATTTAATTGACCCAACAAAATCAATGGGACTAGGGACAATATTATCAGATCTCTCCTCCCCCACGCCTAGATTTGTTCTTCCCCCTCGGGTGCATTTTTGCTCATCACTTTAACCATAGGTGTACCATCACCATCATCCTCAATGCTTGACACGTGTCCATAGACATAACCACACCCAGATTTGTTTTCCCCCACCTGATTTCTCTCCCCCACACACACATCAGACCCCAAATCCTCCAACAAAACCAAACAACAAAATAGAAATAAATAAAAAAGCCTCAAAAAGAAAGAAAGCAAAAAAGGAAAGAAAAAAAAAATTGTCAATGGCGTCTCTGTTCAATTCAGCACATGAAAAGACAAATATGCCCTCATTTTTAACAGAAAAGCTGACTGAGATGACGAAAATGACGATTTCTGAAAGTGGAGTCATAACTAAAGTACCACCGTAACAATTTAGCAATATAAGAGACGAAAAGTAAAGTTTGGCCTTAGTCCAGGGACTATTGCTACAATTTAGTCTTAAAAATAATATAAGGAAAAAAACAAATTCCAAAATCCCCAACGACATTTCCACCTCATAACCCTCCCTCTCATGAGCGTATATGATGTGACACTTACTCCCTTGGAGATGCTCACCTACAATAATCATCAGTGTATGTGAGGTGACATACATAATAGTTATGAAAATGTTTGACATCGAAAGCTTGCCCGATGCATAATTTAATGCAATAATTAATGTGTTATAAGATTGATTGATTGATTGGATATGATTGAAATCTGCCAGAAAATAAAAAGAAACAAAAAGATAAAAAAAAACCTTTAAATTCTAATAAGCAATTATTGATTAGTTAAATCGAGTGCTGCTATTTTCACTCATCTCTTATTTTCTAACTCATTTTATATTCAAAATTATTAATGACAAATTTACCCCTGTGTAAAATAACTTCTAAACACTAGCCTCTTTGCATGCGCTTCCCCGCCTGGAGAGGCTTTTTTTAAAAAAATTTAAATTTATTTTAGAATTAAAAAAAATAATGGGTAGTTGTATTCCATAAAAATAGGATCCATTATCTGATTTTTCTTTTAATTTTAATTTTTTTTAAATATGAAAAAGTATGAATTTACCATATTATCCTCATTTAATTAATAATTTCAATTCTTAATGTTTGCATTAACCATGAGCATTTTCTGGTATTTTGAATGTTTTACCATTCTCTGCCTTTTGCTTTATATATAGATTTAGAGAAAAAATCTCAACTCACCTATCCCGACCCTCTCTCTCTCAACTCACACAACCCACCGCCCCAAACTCCCTGAAAAATAGAAAATGTCCCTCAGCTCCTAAAAGACTTAGATCTGGTTACGTGAGGTTGATGGTTTTTAGAAGGAAGAGGGGTCATTAGTCAAGAAACAACTAACTAAGCAAAAACCGCCATATTAATCGTATACAAAATACAATACTTAATTTTTCTGCTTGGCAATTCACATAATGCATCATCAAATCAACAATCTAACATTAAAACAAGAAATACCAAATAACCCCAAATCAAAATTTGACCAAACAAATCAAAAATCAAAAGCCAACAGAGAAGAGACTGAAGGGGGGCTTGCGGCTGAGAGGGGAGAGAGGGAGGGTTGTGAGGAGGAAGTGTCGGTGGGGGTTTTGGATTTCTTTTTCGTTATATTATTTTTAAAGTGGTTCAAGCCGACGAGGTTGACCAAGTAGTGGAGGTCTGATGGGATCGGACCGGTGAGGAAGGTTGAGAAGAGGTCGATTGGATCTGATGAGGTTGGTCGGAAAAGGGTACAGAGGTGGGGTTCGGTCAGGGCAAAGGGAGTTACTATTACTAAGTCATCACATGGTATGAAATTTCTTTGTACTTACCATTAGACTTCATCATGATCTTTTAAGGAAAAAAAAAATTTATTCTTATTACCCATGAATATAATGCCATGTTTTATTTATTTATTTTGTTTATTTATTTCTAAACATGATCTTAATTAATTACAACTTGTTATGATGAGTTTGTATTATACAAAAGATCAAAGCCTGAAGTTCCTCGATCCTCATCATATAATTAGATTAGGACCTGGAGTCATTTTGATTGAACCAAAATCTAAAGGTTTTTTTATTCCAAATAATTGATGGCGTAAAGTTCCACCAATTTAAAAAGCACATAAAGACATGAAAATCCTTGAGTTTGTATTAATCAAAATCAGAATTTCATGAGGCCTGCATATGTCAAGAACTGGAACCATAAGTTTTTAGTGCGCATATACATTCAAAGCACAACTATTAATTCAATTTAATTAGATCTACGTATTTCAACCTGTAGTTTTGAATATATATTGATATGAACCTGAAGTTCATAGCTATTCATGGATCTTAATACTATATGTGAACCTGAAATTCATTACTTCTTTGTGCCTATTTGCCATTTGAACTTCATAGAACCTGAAGTTCTATATCCATGAGATGAATTATCAAAAACTCAAATTTTATAATTTCATGGAAAAATAGCATACTTTGAGGCACATTGAAATGGTTTGGAAATATGATTCTTCAACTTGTAGTTCTTTCTACATATTGAATCCACATTAATATTGGATTATCTTGGAATTTCATAGTTTTTAATTAATTAATTTTAGAGTTATTTACACTGACACCAACTGAGGTTTTTGGTGTTTTCACAAAACCCCCTAAAGTTTTAAAAATTACATGAACACCCCCTGAGGTTTCAATTTGTTTTCACAAAAACCCCTTTTCATTGATTCTACATCCAAAAATGTGATGATTTCATACATAATTTCTTTTGCAAATAACAAAATTAACCTCAACAAATGTATGTGCAATCTAATCTTAAAGGCTAACTTTGTCATTTGAAGAAATTTTGAATATAAAATCATAAATTTTGGATGAAAAATCAATGGAAAGGAGTTTTGTGAAAATAATTTAAGACCTAAGGTGGTGTTCATGTAATTTTTAAAATCTCCGGGGGTTTTATGAAAACATTGAAAACCTTAGGGGGTGTTAGTGTAAATAACTCTTTAAATTATTCCTCGTTTATATCACTTTACTCATTTTCATTATTATTATTTTTAGATTTAATTTTATTTAATTTATGTTGGGTTATTAGTTAATTTTGTTTTACAATGGTAATGAACCAGAAGTTGAAGATTATGATTTTATGAACCAGAAGTTCATTGATCTAGTGCCCGTTTGGCATTGCTTATTTGGGGTGATAAGTGATTTTTAAAACAATTTGGGAAGCCTAGCCCGTTTGGTAAACTATGAGAAAATCACTTATTGTTAAAAATTGCTGTGAGAGAAAGCTATAAGGGAAAACAGTTAATGAGGTGCTTTCATTTTCTAATTATGGAGAAATCAATTTCGAAGAGGCGTTAAATTTATTTTTTTCATATTAGATTATGTGAAGGTTCTTGTTTAAATTTCGCACAGGGCTCTCAAAATCTCAGGACCGGACTTGATCATTTTGCCTATATATACATAATCATATGAGCAATATTTCAGTACAAAGCAAACCATGTCTTTCCCAGTAGCAGCTCAAGTAGCACACAGTGCTAAGCCAGAAATTGTTCGGCAGACAGCAAATTATCACCCAAGCATTTGGGGAGATCGGTTCCTCAATTATGATGAAAAAAACATTGTAATGTTATTCAATTTATTTATATGCGTTTTATTCTTTTCAAAAACTTGTAACGTAACACGAAGTTGCTAATTTAATTTGTTGTGTTGTGTTGTAGCAGATAACTTATGACCATATGCAACAGCAAGTGGACCAACTGAAAGTAGCAGTGAGGAAGGAAGTATTCACAACAAGTGCAGGTGATTTTTCACATCAGGTCAAGCTAATTGATGCAGTCCAGCGCCTTGGCGTGGCTTACCCTTTTGAAAGAGAAATCGAAGAAGCCTTGCAACGTATGCACATTACATATCATGACTATGATGGTGGTGATCTCTACACTGTTGCTCTTGGTTTTCGGTTACTAAGACAACATGGATTTAATGTTTCTTGCGGTAGGGATGAAGAAATTAATTAATTTATGTGTGGAATGTGATGTGAGTGGCTCTCGGCTATAATAATATTATTCTATGTCTCATATATGCGCCCATTTTTTCTGACAATCAACCAGATATATTCAACAAGTTCAAAGATAAAAATGGTAACTTCAAGGAGAGCTTAACTGCTGATGTTCCTGGGATGCTAAGCTTTTATGAAGCAGCACATCTAAGGAAGCATGGAGAAGACATGCTAGAAGAGGCTCTTGTTTTCACCACCACTCACCTTGAGTCGGCAGAAACAACGGACGCACGAAAGCCACTGGCTTTACAGATAACTCAAGCCTTAGAGAGACCTCTGCGGAAGGGTCTGGAGAGGGTATGTGCCAGGGGTTACATGTCAATCTACCAGGATGATGCTTCACATAGTGAAGCTATATTGAAACTTGCAAAGTTAGATTTCAATCTCGTTCAATCTTTACACAAGAAGGAGCTCAGTGAGATTACTAGGTAAGTTTTTGAATCATGTGAACATAAAATAGTTTGCAATTAGTGCACCCTATACACTTAATATTGTGAATTAATTATAGGTGGTGGAAAGAACTGGACTTTGAAAAGAAGCTGCCTTTTGCAAGAGATAGGATCGTGGAGCTGTACTTTTGGATAGTTGGAGTCTATTTCGAACCGCATTATATGGCAACAAGAAAAATTCTTACAAAAGTGATTGCCCTGGTATCAGTTTTGGATGATATCTACGATGCATTTGGCACATACGAAGAACTCGTGATCTTTACTGGAGCAATTGAAAGGTTAATTGGAAAAAATATATTATCTGCTTTCTAATTAATTTGAAACTGATTTATTTGTTGCATAACTAATACCTGTGTGTGTATGCCTAAGATGAATGTGGTTTATGCAATTTTCAGGTGGGATATCAATTGTATGGATGAACTCCCAGACTATATGCAAGTATTTTACCATACCCTCTTGAATGTTTACGACGAAATTGAGGAGGAGATGGTAAAAGAAGGAAGATCATACCGAGTTCACTATGCAAAAGAAGCTGTACGTAATGCAAATGCACAACTTTATTTGCTGTTAATCTATTTTGGGTTTGTCCCATGGGATTTTTTCGACAGTCACAACTCACTTTACTTTTCAATGCTTTTAACAAATGGCATAGGTTAAAGCTCAAGCCCGGAACTACTTTGCTGAGGCCCAATGGTTGCACAAAGACTACATTCCAAGCATGGAAGAGTATATGAGTGTAGCAACAGCTTGTGTTGGTAACACCTTGCTTTCAATTACATCTCTGGTTGGCATGGGAGATATTGTAACGAAGGAAGCTTTTGAGTGGTTGTTGAATGATCCTAGAATTCTTAGAGCTTCAAATATCATTTTTAGGCTCATGGATGACCTTAGTGGATACGAGGTACGTATAATAAGATATTCTACCTTGGTACAAATAAGAATTAGGTAAGATAATTTGTATTATGTATTTATTTTTGCAGTTTGAGAAAGAGAGAAAGCATGTTGCTTCTAGTATTGAATGCTACATGAAGCAATATGGGGTGCCAGAGCAAGAGGTGCTTCTTATTTTTAACAAACAGGTTATGGATTCGTGGAAGGATATCAACGAGGAGTTCCTTAGACCAACTGATGTGCCAATGCCGGTCCTCATGCGCGTTCTGAATCTAACAAGAGTGGTTGATCTCCTTTACAAAGGGGAGGATGGCTACACACATGTTGGGAAAGTGATGAAAGATAGTGTTGCTTCACTTTTTATTGAACCCGTGCCTCTATGAATTGCGTCATTCCTTAGAATTAATCTTAAAAATAAGGTCATTCCCAAGAATTGATGTTGTCATGTTGATTGTATTTACGAGTTTTTGAGAGAGTTGGTTGTTGGGCTTGCTATGCTGTATTAAAATGTTTCGGGCCAGACATAAACTAAACCTTAATAAAGAAACATTTGTATTATCCACTATCCCTTGGTCCATAACTATTTGCAGCTTCGAAAAGCAAATGGAGGGTAATAGCTTCTTGTTTCACAGTGCATCATAAATCACAATGCACTTGGATTTTTAATTGTATTTTTAACGTACTAGTTCTAATAAAGAGCTTCTAGAAAAAGCTATTATAAACTGATCAAAGTACATTGAAATTGATTGTCATTTAGTAACATCAGAAACTCCAAGCAGGCATGATTTGAACTGCTCATATCTCAACACCTCATCAGTTGGCTGACCTATTCACCACAACTTGTTTGTCCCAATTTGAGACTTGCAAGTTAGGCATCGATAACACATAGTAACTTAGGGAAGAGTGTTAAAGTAAATAAAGTCAAATAGCTTGTTTCAAGCAATCTTTGGCAATCACAGAATTATAGCAATTTTTGGCAATCACAGAATCACCGGTAGCCTTGCTAAACAAAAAGCCCAAACTCTAGCCTCACTTGAGCGCAACAAGGGGGGAGGTGATCTCTGCCCCCTCCCCCTTCTCCCTCTTCTTTTCTCCTCTTCCCTTTCAACCCATTTCTCTTTCTTACTCTGAATTTATGGGGGGGTTTTTTGTTTGTTGTTGTAGGTTCTTAGGTTGCAGCAGTTTTGATGGTGTTTACTCTGTCTCCACTACAGTGTCAACAGTTTAATTTTATTTTTATTTTGTGGGTATGCCTTCTTCCAAGCCTTAGTTGTGGGCTTGAGTTGGCTTTAGGGTATGATATTTGGTGTTGAATAAGCGCATCAACTCTTTTGAGGTTTCATGTGTCTTTCTACGGGAGAGTTTTGCTTTGTTTGTGCTATACCTATTGTTGCGTCTACCCAAGTGCAAGTAGTCACACGTAGTAATATTCTTGGAAGTCCAAGTATCGTATCCTCAAGGAGCAGGTAGGCAAATGTCTGCATACAAAGAAATAATTAAAAGCACCAAAATAAAAGTGACAAGCAAAATAGAAAAGTAATTTGATTTGAGTGTTGTACAGATTGAGTTTAAAAATGAATTATCAATAATGGAAATGCTAAGGCATCAAAGTTCAGTTCTTGAAGCAAAATATGTTTCATGCCCTTTAATCCAAATTATAACTCGATTAAAATTATCATTGAGACACTTTAACAGGAAGATAAAGAAATTAGAACTCCATTGGAAGCACTTTGTGGACAGGGGCAAGCCGAATCCCGAGCGGGGATTAATCCCACCCTTCGGGTGGGGACACCTCGTGGTATTTACCCAAAAAAAAGAAAAGAAATTAAAACTAATTTAATTTTTCAATGTTATTTTTATTAATGATTGTTTAGAAAATGGAATTGCTTAATATCTAATCTTTTAATTTAAAAGCATATGCTAAGTCAGTTCTTAACAATGAGAAAAATATAATTGAACTCATGAAAAGATAGTAGCACTTAACATCAATCAAAATAAAAGGATATGAAAATATTGAAAAACCAAAAATAAAATAATTTAGCAATTCATACCGTATATTGGATTAAAGAACAATTCACAAACTTACTCAAAGGACATTCCCTTTTATCCTTAGCTAGAGTTCTATCAACTTATTACAAAGGAAAACATAACTAAATTTTTAATGAAATGGATAAAGAAATATGTCGTAGTGGTCCCTTTGCCAAATAAGTTGATGGTTGATTTATAGTAGTCAGTGAATGAGGTGAGTGGAAATTTAATACATTCATGGTGGGTAATGAAGGGTTTAAGTCAGGGATGACATAGGATGACATATATATACATTCATATAACTCGTTAAATGCCTATGAATGTCTAACGAGTTATATGGATGACATAGGCTCTTCAGCTTCAACACATATATATGTCATCCATATAACTCGTTAAATGGCTATGAATGTCATCCATAATCCTTAGACACTAAATACAGTGTCACTTTGGTCCTTCCGTCAAATTCTATAATTTTTAGGGCAAAAAATGTCTACTCACACCATATATATTTTTACCTCACTTCTCATTATCCAGTTTCCTTCTCATATTTCATCCTCATTTGAAGTTGCAACTTCAGTTTTACCTAGAAAATTTCATTAGAGCTTCAATTTAAGATGAATTATGAGAAGAAAATCGGAGGTGTGAGAGGTCAGA
Source organism: Prunus avium (assembly GCF_002207925.1). The sequence goes on along the minus strand of NW_018921701.1, from coordinate 62,988 downwards.
GAAGTATATGCTACATACGTGGATACGTTTACTCCTAAGTTTTGACAAAAAAAGGCAAAGGGATTTCGACAGATGGACCAAAAGTATTAAATATAGAAGGACTTACAATCGTGGATTTTGGATTCTATTTTTGCAGTTTGAGAAAGAGAGAGGGCATGTTGCTTCTGCTATTGATTATTGTTACATGAATCAATATGGGGTGTCAGACGAGCAAGAGATAATTGATGTCTTCAACAAACAAATTGTGGATTCATGGAAAGATATGAACGAGGAGTTCCTTAGACCAACTTCTATGCCAATGCCTATCCTTCACTACTACAAAAAACGAAATAGACGACGGGGATCCACCGTCGTTGTAATGCTTTGAAAACCGTCGTTAAATCGACCGCCATCTATTTGGGTGTCAAACTACGACGGCTTTTCACCGTCGTTGTTTATCTGTAAAGACGACGGTTTTTAAAGAAAATCTTCGTTGTTTAGAGGTAAAGATCGTTAATTATAGGAGGAAAGACGACGGTTTTTAATAAAACCGTCGTGTATTGTATGTAAAGATGACGGTTTTGTATGAAAACCGTCGTGGATTGTTTGTAAAGACGACCCTTTTTAAAAAAAAACCGTCATCTTTACTTCACAATAGACGACTTTTTAAAAAAAAAACCGTCATCTTTACATATAATAGATGACCCTTTTTTAAAAAAACCGTCATCTTTACATATAATAGACGACCCTTTTTTTCAAAAAAACCGTCATCTTTTCTTCACAATAGACGACCCTTTTTTACAAAAAAGCGTCATCTTTACATATAATAGACAACCCTTTTTTAAAAAAAACCGTCATCTTTACTTCATAATAGACGACCCTTTTAAAAAAAACGGTCATCTTTACATATAATAGACGACCCTTTTTAAAAAAAAACCGTCGTCTTTACTTCACAATAGACGACCCTTTTTTAAAAAAAATCATCATCTTTACATATAATAGACAACCCTTTTTTAAAAAAAACCGTCATCTTTACTTCATAATAGACGACCCTTTTAAAAAAAACGGTCATCTTTACATATAATAGACGACCCTTTTTAAAAAAAACTGTCATATTTACTTCATAATAGATGACCCTTTTTAAAAAAAACAGTCATCTTTACATATAATAGACGACGTTTTTTTTATAAAAAGCGTCATCTTTACATATAATAGACGACCCTTTATAAAAATCTCGTAACCATCGCTAATAATCCATGACATAAGCTTTTTGGCAATTGAAACAACCCCATTGTGTATGTTGGGAGCACCTAAGCCACTGCTTTAATAAGAACTTCTTTTCCTGCTGTTCCACAGCATATCCTCCACATAATTAAACAATCGATTTTTACTCCATCCAGTAATAGTAGGCACCCTAAATACCGTGTATGACAATCCACAATACATACTCCCAGCATGGAAATAAGACACTTCATGACTAGATATGTTTTAGGACTAAAGCTCGCTGCAGACTTCCCAAAATTAATTTGTTAGCCTGACGCCCTCTCATAGGTTCTGAGAAGAAGCAACATCTTATAACAGTTAGATAAATGGGCATTGCAAAATAATAAACTATCATCTGCAAAAAATAAATGAGAAAGAGGGGGGGTGCCTTCGGTCCACGGCAACACCCCGAATTTGCTTATTCCTTTAAGCCTGAGACAACAATGCTGAGAGACCTTCCACACAAATCAGAAAAAGATAGGGCGAGTCTTAATCCCCTAGTAGGAGTGAATAGGCCCGTTGCCGACCCCCTAACTTTCACGGAAAAGGATATAGTAGATATACAATCCATAATAAGATCCACCCATCTATTGTTGAAACCCAATTTCTTCATCATGCATTCCAAAAAATTCCATTCCACCTTATCATAAGCTTTTGACATATCAAGCTTCAACACCATCTTTTTTTAGTGCACTTCCCTCCCTTCTCCAAATGGCATGAATGCTTTCAAAAGCAACAATAATGTTGTCAGTAATCAACCAAGAAGGAACAAAACCACTTTGATACCCCGTGATGATAACCAGCATGAAACCCTTCATTCTGTTCACCAAGGTTTTTGATATTAATTTATAGAGGAGCGAGCATAGGCTTATTGGCTGATACTCAGTAATTCAGCTTTAGTAAAAGGCTGGCTCAGTCTTTCATTGTGTTCTCTAGTCACCTTAGTTGCACTATTGCCAATAAGTCACTAAAATTATTCTCACCACTAGTTGTAAATAGCTTCTTGAAATACTCACAAAAAACAGATCCAACACCTTTGATAGAAGTATACCACACATTATGATCATCCAACACCTTTCAGGAAATTTCTCCTTCCTCTTTGTTTACCATGTGCATGAAAAAAATTTGTATTCCGATCCCCATATTTAATCCAAGAAACTCGAGACCTTTGTTTCCAAATCATCTCTTCTCTAGCGAGTAGCATATCCAACTCGCCAGCCAACCTACGTTGATATTGCACCACATCATCTGTTTGAGGTTTTCTTTTTAAGCCATCTAGTTGCCCTTAGACACTACAAATCTGCATGGGAATATGGCCCACCTTGGATTTATTCCAACCCAGCAAGGACTGTTGGCAAGCTTTTATCTTAGTAACAACATCACCTTGTTCCTCTCCTCAAGCTTGAGCAACTGTCTCATTACACCCTTCAATTTCAGTCCACATCTCTTCGAACATAAATCTGCGTACCCAAACACATCGAATCTGAGCCCCCAAGATGGATGAAGACATGGAGATGGTCTGCAACCAAAGTGTTTACATGATGTACAATAGCCCCAGGAAAAGAGAGAAAGAACGCAACATTTGCCACTCCCCTATCCAAACGAAGTTGGACTTTGTCATCCCCAAACCAATTATTTGTCCTTGTATATTTGTATCCTTTATAATTCATCAACATCCACCCACACTCCTCAAGGGCAATGCCAAAATCCCGCATTTGTGACGTCGGCCTGTATCGTTTACCCAAATAGTCATTAATCTCCAGTACTTCATTAAAATCACCTCCTACTACCCACAGACTAGAATAGCCATCCACCAAACATCGTAACAATTTCCAAGAATGTTTCCACATCGAAGTGAGCCGGGTTACCATAAAAACCCGTAAAACGGAAACGAGTTTGTATCACACCCTCAATCATGGCATCAATATGCCCTGGCGAAAAGGACCGAATAGAAAACTTCACCCCGTGTTGCCACAATAAGGCCAAACCACCAATGCGACCGGTTCGACTCACACTAAAATAGCCCATTGTGCCTAATTGTGCACTTACCCCCTGCCATTTGTTGTGTCGCCTTCTTGGTTTATGATAAGAAGATGACACTGGGCCTTTTGTCTCTGAGGAGAAACCTCAGACCATGGAATGTTCGTGGATTACCCAAACCACTAACATTCCAGCATAATATTGTCATTTCTCATGATGGGCCCTTTCACCGGAGCCCATCACAGATTTGCCAACAATACCAGTAGAAGTATGCAAACTCGAATCCCCCACTCTTTTCACTGCACCAGATTTTTTAGGACTACCCCGTACACGCTGACCCCCAACCTTGAAACCCTTTCTCTTCTGTATAGCAACCTTCCCGTCAGAGCTAGACACCAGAGAGGATTTGGTGCCAACCCCCTCATTCTCAATGTGATTAGATGGAACACTCCCTCTAAAGTGCAGCCCTTTAAAACTACACCCACCCAAATCAAAGCAAGTCGTCAATAGAACTTCACATAAATTATGCTCTAAAGTGGACTTAGATATTGGTATAGGCTGCTCATCAACTTCCTCCCCCGGAAATCTGCGTTTGTTTGAAGCCCCAGAAAAATACATAGTTAATTTGTTGGAAAGTTAAATTTTAAAAAATTTAAATTATTTTATTATGATAGAAATGGTAGTTCTTTTAATATGTAACTTTTCATGTATGATAGGTTGTGTGTGTTTAATTTAAAGTGAAGTGTTCGCACCACTTTGCAAAACCCAAGGGAGGTGTCGTATAGCAGTGTAGCTCGGAAGTCCGAGTGTTGTATCCACAGAGAGCGGTGTAAAGATAACAGAGCTGAAAAAGAACAATTATGATTGAAAAGTATATTTATGCAAGATTTGATTTAGAGAAAATTTAATTGATTAAAACACTAAGGCATTGGGGTTCCACTTTTAACATAAGCATGCAACTCTTAATAATTTGATCCACAAAATATTTTCCATTGTAGTTGTTCAAAATAATTAAAGCTCTTTTTAATTTCCTTTAGAAGTATTCTAAGCATAACTTGTACCATTGGCAACAAACTATCAAAAAATAATCTTCATCAAAATTCTATTAATCTTTGGTAATTCTCTTCTCTTTTAAAAGCATGAAAGTTTTTACTACACAATGGGAAAAACATGATTGAACCCATGAAATAGATTATCAAACATTCATCAATTAATTAAAAAGAAAACTACAAATTCCATTTGAACAAAAACTACAAATTCACATTAAAGCTTAAGTTTGGATCAAACTAATAACAATTACACACTCATATTAAAAGCTTTCTCCCTAGCCTTAGCTAGGGAGTTAGTTCCCCATAAAATAAAACTAAAAACAGAAATTAAAACTTAGAAAGATGGAGAGAAGAGAGAAAGCTCAAGAGTTGTGGAGCTTGGTGTG
>NW_018921701.1:41026-53125 GCF_002207925.1 Prunus avium | reverse complement strand
TGTGACATATATATTTTTTAAAATAATTTAAAATTTAAAATTCATAAAAGACTTTATATCACAAAATGCCCTTGAGGTTCACGAAACTATCAGATTGCATCCTTCTTATTTTATTTTGTGTCATTCATGGTCCTCAAGGTTAATATGTGTGCTCACAAATGAACTGTGCTAAAATTTTGGTTTTTTCATTTAAATTCATAAAATTAAAAAAATTAAAAAAAATTAAAAAACCAAAATTGTATGCATTTTAAATGAAAAAACCAAGAGTTTAGGGTTTAGTGATATAAAGCCTTCATAAAATTTAAAAATGAAAAAACCTTGGTGCATAAAATTTGGTTTTTTCATTTCTAAATTAAAAAAACTCCCTTAGTTTGCTCATGTGGCATATATCTTGAGCCCACAACTCCAATAATATAGTGCCACGTGTATTTAAAATTCAATATATATATTCAAAAATAATTTAAAATTCATAAAATGTTGGTTTTTTCATTTTTAAATTTTATGAATTTTAAATTATTTAAAAAAAAACTCCATTAGTTTGCAGGAACCATTTGTGATAGGTGTGTGAATTTTAGGGATGTTTTGTGATACATATATGCCACGTCAGCAAACTAATGGAGTTTTTTACGGAACCTAACGGCAGGGACCATTTGTGAGCACACATTCTAACCTTGAGGACTACGAATGATACAAAAAAACAATAAGGATGCAATCTGATAGTTTCGTAACAGAAAGCATGGGTGTGTAGCTCGAGGTGGAAAGTTAGAAAACACAGGTGTGTAGCTTGAGGTGGAAAGCCGGAAATTACGAGTGTGTAGCTCGAGGTGGAAACAATGGGTGTCATAATAATAGATGTTTATAAAAGGAAACAATGGGAGAAAAAAATCATAACTCATAAAACAAAAAACCTAGCTCTGCCAATTTTATTCCTTCCTATTTCTCTCTATCTAAATTGACAAGACCCATCCCGAATTTCCTCGGAATCCGTGACGAATCCTGTGGTTTTTCCGACATCAACCCAATGCCTGGCCCACTTACTAACAACATCCTCTTTTCCAAAAACAAAGGAAAAGAGGGCCGAGACTTCCTGCCGAAATTTCGGCACAGTCTCCCCTAAAAACGAACTTTTTCCAAAAATTTCAACCTGTCAAAACACAATAACAAACCCAACCAGCAGCATGCACAAAACAAAAGCACACAGTTTATAGAATAGGACTCCAGCCTTACATCCAACCCTAACATGGGCGATAACAGAGCAATTCTAAAGAAATTCAGTTTATAACCGAAAACAAAGTTCAATAGAAATAGAGACAAATAAAGATTGCCCTATAGAAGTTTAGGGCTCGGAAATTCAAGTCTCGGCTCGGCCGCTCGGCTCAGATCAAGCTACTGCCTGGGAGGCATAAAACAGAAAATTGTGAATGGCCAAAAACAAAGTTTTATCATAATTGAAAACAACGTACTAACCCCACTGTTTGGAAAACGATGCTAAAAACATGCAATTGAAACCATTCATATGTAATCAATATGAAACTGAGGTACTCTCATACTCCCAATATAGTATAGTTCTAACCAAGTTCAATTTCTTTTGACTCTAACCAAACCCTTTCCCGAGATATAGATTTACAAAACGTAATATGTAAGGAAAGCCTTTAAAACAATTAAGCGTATACATATATATAATTATATACATATAGACCTTGACTAACCCATAGGGTTTCAACTTTCTATCCCGCGTCTAGGGATGAGCTGTCCAACCGAGGGACTACTACTCTATAGCACACACGCCGAAAATTCCAACGCCACGTGTGGCTAAACCAAACCAAACTATGTCCAACGAGCGTAGACTGCTTTATCACACGCCGGAAAATCCAATGCCACATGTGATAAAGTACTAACATAACCAAGTGAGCCCACACGCCGAAAAATTCAACACCATGTGTGGGTACAGTAACCAGGGGAGGGTACTTAGCATGGTGCAAACCCTCATAAACCCCTTGCCCAGTTATCTAATCATAAGGTATATAGTAACTTCTCAAAGCATACAAACCATACCCGAAATAATCATAAACTTCAAATATCAAACAACTGCTAATTTCATAATTAAAACAATATATAAAATCCATAGTCAAAATAATGCAATTTAAATGCATGGTAATGTAATTTTTGAAAATAATGTTTATTCAAAACAAAGTCCACTCACAGAAAGTCCGAAGCTGTGTGACCCTGAAAGGTTCCTGTTTGCTGAGCACGCTGAGGCTGAGTACCTATTGAATAACATGAGGACTAGATGAAATAAAGCACTTCAAATCTAGAACTTTAAAACAAACTCCTAGTTTTCCCGGGACTCAAGTGTGTGCATGACGAACGCAGAGTTTCTAAGGTCCAACTACGTGTTTCGGAAGGTGGAATAACCTCGGAAAACTCTCGGTCAACCTAGTGGTCAAACTACCTAAGTATGGTTAACTGGGCCCGCTGGGCCCACGATCTCCAATTTTCGACCTGAAAGTTCCTATGAGTTCAACCAAGCCTGCTAAACCCGTTTTGCAAGTTTGGTATCGATCGAGCGGTCGGATCACTCTCGATCGCATGATGGGATGTTCACCGTTTTACATGATCTTTGAATCATTGATTCGGAGTATCTGGGACTCCGATTCTCGATCCGTGAGTTCCTACACAATCCTAGAGGTACATAGAACAACATATTTGGAAATGGAGCCGATCCAACTGTCCGAACATATCGAACCCGGATATCGCCTAATATGCGTAAATCCGTTCGACCCTCAAACGATAACCAAATTCGAATCTGAGCATATCGTCGTGCTCGGGACAACATCGGGAGTGTTTTAGAACAAAATGGGCCACTAAACCATGGCCTACACGCCAGCAGCGCGTGGGTGTCTTGAGAAAATTCCAACGACCAGAAAATTCTCGAAACACCCGACAATACCTATACCTACGTGATCGGGACAATTAGGGGAGCAACATTTGGTTTTGGGCCGACCCCCAATTTGGCTGGGAAGTGGCCAAAAAACGCATTAAAAAACCGGTCAAAATTTAGGTTCTTGATTGAGCTTCAAAACTTCAAAATCGATCCTAACCATAATCTTAAATATCGATAATATTGACGAAATATCGAGGATATTTCGATTTTTTCGAATCACGGATATTTCGAAACATATCCATGTACATATCGTATAAATATCGACAATATCGACGATAATATCGGAAAATATCGATGTAAGGAAAAAAAAAAGGAAAAAGAAGAAGAAAAAAAAGGGAAAAAAAAAGGAGAAAAAAAAACACAAAGAGGTTTTGAACCCTTGCCATTTTACTCCTCCAACACCTTAAACACCATATCAATTATGTTTTTGTGATAATATGCTAAAATATTTATATTTATATGGGTGGCATGTTAACAATTACATATAAAACTATTTTGAGGATTTATCATTTGATGACTACTCTTCACAATACACTTACTTTACACATAGAGATGATGAAGATAGTGAAACATTTGAACATCATAGGAACTCTATGTGGTACTAAGTCACTCATGTATCTTACCATGCAATGTATAAAGTGTAAAATATTGTAGTAAATCATTATATATACATGATTATGGTGTGTTTAATCTTTTTTCATTAATTACTACATATTTTCTACACTCACAGTTTTTGCCAGCTTGATGTATAATCAACTTAAATTAGTTAAATCCATCATGCAATGCATTTCCTTCTAATTTTTTGTGATAAACTAATTGACTAAATAAACATTCTCCAAAGTTTTAATAAAAATTTCCAAGTTTTTCTTACAATTTCCGTGGTTTTTATTCAATTTTTATCGATATCGATGATATCCCGATATTTCCATCGAAATTTCCGTGTTTTGGACTACCGATATTTTTGATATCATCGATATTTTAGACCTTGATCCTAACCAACTAAACCATCAGCTAGATCACGTTGAGTAGGTGTGGAGAAGCATACCTGGATCGACAAAAATGGTGGCTGAAATCGTTGGAAATGACGACGGAATTTTCGAAGAAAACCAGAGCTTTCTCGAGCTCTCGCCAGTGCTGAAGCTACTGGGCTCGTCGGAGAAGGGGAGGAACAGAGAGCGGGAGCTGAGCTGGTTCGAATGGAGGTGGTATCTTGGCCGGAGATGGTCGGAGGAGAGAGTTGCCGACTAAACATTGGTCGGTTGTGCTTACAAAGAGGAGAGAGAGAGAGAGAGAGAGAGAGAGAGAGAGAGAGAGAGAGAGAGAGATTGGCGGAGGCGGAAGGAGAGAGATGCAAGAGAGAAGCTGACCGGGCCTTTTTTAAAAATCCAACTTTGAAAAATTTACGATTGTGCCACTGCACTTCCGTTGACCGTAACTTCTTGGTTAAAACTTCAATTTGAGCTCACTATGTGTCTACAAACTCATTTCAACGAGCTCTATGCAACTGTGCCACTCAAATCTCAAAAATCGTTACGGATCAAAAAGTGACTAACGTGAGCTTATCCCAAGGGCAAAATTGTAATTTCACAAATAAATAAATTAAATTAATTAAATAGACGGTTAAAATTGGGTCGGGGTGTCACATAAACCTATCTCCTCAAACTCATAAATAAAATGGCATCTTCATTCCCATTTTCTCTTGATCTAAACCTAACTCCGCCAACCCAGACATTGGGGCAAGGGGCTGCACCAGTGTGGATGCCCTACTTTACTTCCTCACGAGAACTAGTTACCGTAAACGACTCTTTACTACTTTACAACAATGTTGCTGTTGAAGTTGTGAGAAGTTTTGAATCTTTCCTTGTCATTAATCATATGAAGAAAATAATAATAATAATAATATTGCTGCACGTGTAATGAGTAAGAGTGTGTTGTGGACATAAGCAAAAGGGACCCGGCCCCATAATTCCTAAAAATTACTTAATCGGATAGAATAATTATTACTCAACCAAACCCAATCGCTTCTATCAGACATGATTAGTTTCTACTACTATTAGTGATTGTGGAAATATGTTTCAAGATCTTACAGTTTTTTAGAGAAAGTTGGACAGGAAGTTAAGAACAAATAAAACATGCTACATGTGTTCTGTTACTACGGTAAATAAACATTAGTATATATGTTTCAACAAAATCTTAAGGAATCTGAAATTGGTACTTAGGTGATGAGGGGTAAATTTTCTACGACATTTAAACAAGACTTGACCAAATATACTTATGACTAGTCAACTGCCAGTCATAAACAAACACAATCAAGAATACACACAGAGCATGCCACAATGTACCTGCAACCCTAGAAGATTACTAGTGACAACCTAGGCACTCAGAAGGACCCGTCAATCTCTAGGCATCCTCTGTGCTAGCAACAACTATGGTGAAAGTGTGTGAAATTAACATAATCAAATAAACATCAAACATCAGATAATGATGACTAGTCAACTACAAGAACATAAACCCAGAATTCATAAGATGACTAGTCAACCACCAAGAACACAAACCCAGAAAAATTTCAGAGATGCAAATCAGAATTTGTTCACCCAGAAACCCACCATTGGGAAAAACTGGAGGTCATCAACCGACCAGGCAATCCACTAAGTAGAAAAAGATTCTTACAAAAGAACACAAGCAAGTTCAAGAAAAACCTAGATCTATTTAGGAAGATGAGCTATACCTCCGTTGTGCAATCTTCTTCTCCAACTTAGCAAAGCTTGAAGCTCAGTTCTTCATGGCAATGGCATCTCCTTCTCCAGCTCGTTCATCCCATGGCAATAACTTGCAAGCTCCAACTCAGACAGAAACCAAATTTGGATTCAAACGAGAATGACCAATTTCTTCAAGAAACCATACTCTTCAAGAAATCAGTCTTGAATCTGACCTAGATATAAATGATAGAGTGTTTTAATGAGCTAGATGCAGATTCGAATTTCAAATGCAGTTTTTCAAAATTAATTTGGAAAAACTCATAGATGAAAATGAAATGGTTCTCTCATGAGGAAGAAGACAAAGAGCAACAAAAACTTTCCAAAACTTCCACACGAAAGAGACAGCTGCCAAATGAGGAATTGTTTGGCATTTCAACACAAAAATTCTCTAGGTCAGAATCAACACATGGCAGCAGAGAGAGAAAAGAGAATAGGACAAAAAGATTGGTTATTTAGCTGGAAATCCTATAGAGCAAGGATGACTAGTCATACAAGAAAATAGATGACTAGTCATCATTTTATGTGAAATCAATTTAATGCAATGAGATGCAATGCACAATTTACCTTTGTCAATTTGCTTGAACCTCCATAGGATAGATGTTAGTTAGAACACCTAGAGATGCTATTCTTAATCTAAACTTGAGCTTGATAAATACAATAAAAATCTTATTACAAAATTATCAAGGGAAGTCAAAAGAATATTCAAAATGCATACATTAACAGAATCTTGTTCTGTCTTTACTCAAAAAGCAGCTCAAGGAAAATTAAGAATTCATAAATTAAACATGCTACGTGCTTGGCTTCTAATAAGGGATCATTCCAAAACTAACTCATTAAAATTACAAAAGGAAAAGTTTCTGCGCTCTTCTTACAAGGAGCCAAGTATTTTCCGTTTCATAATTAATTATGTTAAACGATCATCACCAGAGATATTGATGCAAACGGTAGAGGTAATAGTATTTGTGAACATACTAATTTGTTGTGTTGTGTTGTAGCAGATAACTTATGACCATATGCAGCAGAAAGTGGACCACTGAAAGTAGCAGTGAGGAAGGAAGTATTCACAATAAGTGCAGGTGATTTTTCACATCAGCTCAAGCTAATTGATGCAGTCCAGCGCCTTGGCGTCGCTTACCACTTCAAAAGAGAAATCGAAGAAGCCTTGCAACGTATGCACGTTACATATCATGACTATGATGGTGGTGATCTCTACACTGTTGCTCTTGGTTTTCGGCTACTAAGACAACATGGATTTAATGTACATTGTTTATATTTTCTGTTTCTAAAAGTAATAAACAGAAGGCTAAGAAAATGAGAGAAAACCAGAAATGTGTTTCTGAATAGTTCTGAAGATTTTTCACTATATTAATTTAGAAAGCTAAACAGAGTATTTATACTCTTACCCAAGCTTAACAGTTAAGTCTTAACGCCAATGGAGTCTAGCCTAGTGAAAAATGGCCTTAATTTACAGATCAGTGATTTCATATTCTAACTCTCATGATACATTGATAGTGTGTGTGTGTGAAAAAACCCCTTCCTCTTATGGTTTAAATTATTGCTTATATTCAAAATAATTAAGTCTAAACTAAATGCTTAGCTGTATAAATAACAATCTAACTAATTTGTAAACTAAATCCTACAGCTAAGGAGACACGTGGGTTTCCAAATTTCAATTATTAAGTTGAATATAAGATATCAAAAGCTAATTTGTGCGAATCGTGGCTTCATAAGAAATGCTTAACCGCAAATCTAGGAAGCAGCCGGGCAACAAAGAATTAAAAATGGTGAACCATTGTTTGGGTTTGCAATAAAATAATGGAAAGCAAGAGAAAACTAAAAGCAATAATTAAAGAGTACAGGAGAAATCCTAAACTTCCCATCAGATGTAGCAGCTGTAACTTTCGCTTAGATGTGAACAATATCTTAAGAGGGTTTGATTGGCTACAGACTTTTAATAAGTCAAACAAGTGTTTGCTACGAACAAAATGCATATAACTAAAAGGCACCAATTATTGAAGGCCACAAGCCTTTATCTTAATATTGTTAGAAAATTCGGGATAAGTCCAATTCTGATGACCTTTTTCTGAAGCTACTTATTTTTTAATCACCACAATTCCAAACGCTAGTCTTTTGAGTTTTGTGCATTTTTTTATTTTTTGATGTTTACTTCTTAATTTTTTAATTTTTTTTAAGGGCTAACATCATTTTACCCCAAGAAGATTTGGAGTCATTCTTTAAAATCGATCATGGAGCTTCAATTTTGTCAATTTATGCTCAAACGTTTTAAAATTCAACCAATTTACATGTTCCGTCAGTTTGACCGTTTGGTCTTCTGTTAAATGATGACGTGACAAAAGCACGATCCACTTTCTAGCTTAGATGTAATTAAATATTAAGAAATAATATTTGACAAATATTAAAATTAAAATAGAAACTTCTCTCTCTCTCTCTCTCTCTCTCTCTCTCTCTCTCTCTCTCTCATCTTATCTTCGTATCAACGCTCACTCCATTTCAAGAATGACCCCCAAATTTTCAAAGGGTAAAATGGTGTTAGCCCTTTTTAATTATTCTGTGATTTCAATTTTACCCTAACAACATAAATAAGAAGAAAAAAAATGATAATTACGTGGTATGGATGGACACTATAATGAGGATATTTTATGCTTTTAATATAGGGTCATAAATAGGGTAAAAAACTGGGTTCTATGACAATAATTACTTTAATAAACTATATATGCAGTGCATAATTGTATTCACATTAGCTCGACCTTAGAGATAAATGAAACAAATGTTGTACATTTTTCCAGCAAGTTCAAATCCAATCCAATGCAATGCTCCAAGTAAAATTACCAGACGTATATGTATTTTCTGATGTGTGATCCATGATCCCAACACTTATTTGCATCCAAAGGGAGGGATGAGACCCAATCCTTACCTACAACACCTTACCTATACCACAGGTATAGGACCCCACCATTACCTACACTATAGCATAGGTATTTTTATTTCTATGTTGACCCAAAAATTACCTACAATACAGTTGAAAACCTACAGTATAAGTATACACCTCACAACCTATAACATAGGTGCTGTAATTGACGACACAAGGTGAGAATACTCTAAATTTCTAGAGTCGACATAAATTGAAACCCAAAAACTTATGCATTAAAGAAGCATGAATCAACATAAATTGGTATGATTTTAGGAGAAAACGTGATTTAGGGATATGTTTGATATATGTGCCTTTTCTATTCAATGGCACATGTAAGAGCATCTATAATTATGCTCCTTTTTTAGTTAAAATTTAGTGAGAAGTCCTAATATTTTTCCCAATATGTCATACTTGTGGACTGTAATCAACAATAGACAATTGATGTCTTGAATCCATTATATCTTAATAAAATTGGACCTATATCCAAGAAGTCCTAATATTTTTTTCAATTTGTCATACTTGCCTCGATTGGTTTACTTATATTGGTTTTTATTATTCATAAGGTGTTTTATTTTATAGAGCATCCCAACAAAAACATATTCGTTTTTATTATCCAATAATTATTATTAGTTCCTGCACACAGAATAATAAAAAAATCATTAATTTATCATTTTTTTAATAGGTGTTCACCTGATATTTTCATCCAAAAAGTCCGGGGTGATCTTAAATATGGAGCACCGTACAAACTTTTTATTTGTCAAGCACAAACACAGAACCACCTAAATAATTAAGAAGTGGAAGAAGATGTTAAATTTCCTGAATGAAACTTTCTCAAGCTTGTTGCAACCTTTTTCCTTCAAGTATTTAGCACTTCTTGCAATTTTCCTCATCCTTATATGCAAATGGTTCTCCACTTCCGCAAACGCATCACCACCTTCTCCACCAAAGCTCCCTATCATTGGAAACCTTCACCAACTAGGCCAGCACCTTCAGCGCTCTCTTCAAACCCTAGCTCAACGCCACGGCCCGCTCATGCTCCTCCATTTCGGAAGTGTGCCGGTCCTTGTGGTCTCCTCAGATGAGACTGCCCGAGAGATCATGAAAACCCATGACATCACATTCGCCAACAGACCCAAGAACACCTTCTTCAAGAAGTTTTGCTACAACTTCAAAGACGTGGCCTCGGCTCCTTATGGTGAGTATTGGAGGCAGATGAAAAGTATATGCGTCTTAAATCTCCTTAGCAACACAAGGGTTCGTTCTTTTCGTGCCGTAAGAGAAGAGGAAATTAAATCCATGATCGACAATATTACTAAGCATTGCTCCTCATCCCCCTCCTCAGTATCATCAGCGTTTAATTTAAGTGAAATGCTCGAGACGCTTACGAATGATGTTATCTGTAGAGTGGCTCTTGGGAGGAAGTACAGCGATGGCGGGGAACGTGGGAGGACGTTTAAGAAGCTTGCTGGGGAGCTGGCGTTGGTGATGTCACGTATCCATATTGGAGACTATATCCCATGGCTTGCTTGGATCGCCCGTCTCAATGGTTTGGACGCCAAGTTTGACGATCTGGCTAAACGGTTCGATGAGTTTTTAGAAATAGTTGTTCAAGAGCATATGGATGAATTTCATGGTCTTTCCAAGAATCTTGTGGACCAAAAGGATCTTGTGGACGTTCTGCTTTGCCTTCAGGCTGATTCTCCTATTGACAGAGTTAGCATCAAGGCTATCATCTTGGTAATTAACTCTCTCTCTCTCTCTCTCTCTCTCTCTCTCTCTCTCTCTCTCTCTCTCTCTCTCTCTCTCTCTCTCTCTCTCTCTCTCTCTCTCTCTCTCTCTCTCTCTCTCTCTCTCTCTCTCTCTCTCTCTCTCTCTCTCTCTCTCTCTCTCTCTCTCTCTCTCTCTCTCTCTCTCTCTCTCTCTCTCTCTCTCTCTCTCTCTCTCTCTCTCTCTCTCTCTCTCTCTCTCTCTCTCTCTCTCTCTCTCTCTCTCTCTCTCTCTCTCTCTCTCTCTCTCTCTCTCTCTCTCTCTCTCTCTCTCTCTCTCTCTCTCTCTCTCTCTCTCTCTCTCTCTCTCTCTCTCTCTCTCTCTCTCTCTCTCTCTCTCTCTCTCTCTCTCTCTCTCTCTCTCTCTCTCTCTCTCTCTCTCTCTCTCTCTCTCTCTCTCTCTCTCTCTCTCTCTCTCTCTCTCTCTCTCTCTCTCTCTCTCTCTCTCTCTCTCTCTCTCTCTCTCTCTCTCTCTCTCTCTGTGTTACATGCATAGTGGTGTTGGATTGTCTTATCTTTTTCACCATAGTAATGCTAGAATTACTCAGTTTGTTCAAAGAATGATGTTGCATTATGCTTGTTATGTGATCATATCTAAAGAAATAAATAAGTTTAACAGAAATTGAACCATATCTGAAATTTTTTATTGTCAAACTTGTGCTAGCCAGCCAAGAAACACAAAGAAAAAGATGAGTTGTTTGACAAGAGGCTAGTAATATTAAAAAGAAAATATTTTGTAAAAAACTAATATAAGTCAAACATTTTGGACTAACTTGGTATTTTTTAGGCGTACCGAAAATCTCAATTTGCCCCTACAGTTTCAACTGAGTCAATGTGCCCCCTGTGCTTTCATTTAGTGTCCGACGTTCCCTCATTCTATCAATTTCTTTGGTAACACCGTTAACTTGTTGACGTTACATGGGTATTTTAGTAATTTTAGCTATTTAAAAATTCAACTTATATTAGATTGTGGTGTTCTAATATTTCTTTGAAGAGCAGACATGGGCTTAGCCAATTTCGCTAGAGCGGATGTGCTCCCACTCTGCACCCAAGTTCGAATCCCCCTCCCCATAATTTAGAGTAGAACATCGCTTGTATAAAAATAAAAATAAATTCTTTGAAGCATGAGTATTTTCAGGGTTTTTGAATGTTTCACTTTTAAAGCCTTCTACCTTTATATATATATATATATATAACACGTGGGTTATTCCTAACCCCAATTCTTTGGGTTTTATATACAATTTTCCATTAATTTTTAATTGATTTTGTCTGTTAAAATTCTTGTAGGATATTTTTGTCGGTGGCACTGATACCTCATTTACACTCCTAGAGTGGACAATGTCCGAGCTTTTAAGGCATCCAAGAGTCATGGAAAAATTGCAGAATGAGGTGAGGGGGATAGTAGGCAAGAAAACAGACATAATTAGAGAGGATGATTTGGTTGGAATGCACTACTTGAAGGCAGTGATCAAGGAGACTCTTCGCCTACATCCTTCAGTTCCATTGCTATTGCCCAGGCTATCGACCCAAGATGCACAAATAAATGGCTACAACATTAAAGCCAACACACAAGTTATAGTGAATGCATGGCAAATTGGAAGAGATCCCAAGTCATACAACAAGCCAGAGGAGTTCGAGCCAGAAAGGTTCTTGGACAGTGCCATAGATTATAAAGGCAATTACTTCCACTACATTCCA